>RCUC01119107.1:0-10272 GCA_003697995.1 Taxidea taxus jeffersonii
TCAGTGGTCCAACTGGCTTGGGCCTGTTCAACCCCAAACCAATCATCAGGAAGAGGCACAGGGGGTGATTCTTGGCTCCCAGAGGACATTTGGCAATGTTGGGAGACATTTTTAGGTGTCACAAGTAGGTGGGTGTTGGTAGACAAATATCTTACAATGCCCAGGACAGCCCCGCCCCCTCTTCACACACTACAGAAAATGATCTGGTCCAAATGTCAATGTGCAGAGGTTGGGAAACCCTAGGTTAGACTAATCACACCTGCCCTGTACCTGGGGTATAATCACTAGTGAAAAGGTACCTACAGTGTCCATTGCAAACTTTTTTTCAGAATCCTTTTTTCATGCCATTTGAGATTAAAATTTCAGAGAAGGTGTTTTTTGGTTGTGGCCTGGGTCACTCACCCATTCATAGGCTACTAGAGTGCAAGGCACCCGTGGTTGAACACTAGTTTCCCCGAAGGAAGACTGGGATCCGAAGACAGGAAATGGGAAGGGATGTTAAGCAAAACAAAGCAAAAAAGCCCACCTCAATTTCTCAAAGAATCTTTAGCTCTTGATGCTCCTGGAGGGGACAAGTTTCATGTCTTATCTGGAACCCCACAAAGTTGTGATGCATTTCCTCAGTGGTACTCTCCTCAAGGAAGAAGAGGGAGACATCCTAGAATGATATGGAAGGGGGAAATCAGGTAACATCCTGGGATGATATGGGGTAGGGGTGGGTAGAAGAAGAGTAAAATATACATTAACTTGACTTCAAAGATGGCTATCGTCAAGTTCTTCTCTTGAGATATGGGTTCTACTCTTCTACCCCTCTTGAATCTGGCCAACAGGAACAGAAGAATCTGGACTGGCCTTGACCTGTGTCTGTTTTGACCAATAAAACATGGTAGAATAAGTGCTGGGCCATTTCTGTGCCTCCTGTCTCATATAGCCCTGAGCCACTGTGGAAGAAATCCAGGCTACTCCAGGGAGAAAGCACTGAGACATCATCTTGGATGTCCAGCCCAAGGTCAAGATGGCGCCAACCCCCATTGCCATCAGCCTGCAATGGCACGAGAGACCTCAAGTGAGAACACTCAGCTGAGCCCCATCAACCCACAGAAGTAGAAGTGATAACCCCAAGCTGTTGTTTTTAAGCCACTGAATACTGAGGGGCTTTGTCATGCATCGAGTGATAGCCAAAACAATACATAAAAATATAAAATAAATACATATATCATTAAGATTTTTCTATTTTAATATTCACTAATACTGGATCAGAAGATGCCATGCTGTTGACTTTGAAGATGAAGGATGTGCCATGAGCCAAAGGGATTCAGCTGGTCTGTAGTAGCTGGAAAAGGAAACGAAATAGATTTTCCCCGAGAGCCTCTGGAAGGATGCTGTTCTGCCAACACCTGGATTTTAGCTCCAGGAGACCCGTATTTTGGAGTCCGACATCCAGAACTCTTAAGATAATAATTCTGTGTTGCTTTAAGCTGCTGAAGTTGTACAAACTCGTTGCAGCAGCTGTAGGGAGCGACATCCTTGCTGTCCTGAGCATCTTACACGTGGTGTCTTACGGAATTCTCCCGACCACGCTGCGAGGTGAGTCCTTTTACCATCTCCATTTTAGAATTGAGGAAGCTGGTACTCAGAGGGAAGAAGGGACTCCCTCAGGCCCCACGGCTATTACACAGTAAAGCCGGGACATCTGTTGGCCCTGCCGTGCTTACAAATACCATTGGTATAGGGTTTATGTGGACTTGTGTAAACATACATAGAGACATGGTCTATGCCTCTGCCACGTTGTCATCCTTTTTCAGTTGTTTGTTCCAGGATTGACACTGTGATCGCTGTGGAAGTCCCCACTGGCCATAAGATGAAAATGGCAGTTTCGAAATTACAAGGGTCGCTGACTCATTAGTCTTTATTGTTATTGGCACCAAAAAGACAAAATTCTTGTGGGGTTCGGGGGGGCCAGATGCACGACTGAGCTGGAATTTCAGCGCTCTGCCACTTACCCCCCGGGCTACCAAGAGCCAGTCTCGTTCCCTGTCTGAACCCGTTTTCTCATCTGTGAAATGGGAATTATACAAACGTGATTGACTGTGCTAATGGATGACAAGGGCCCTCTGCTTTGTGAGTGCCGGTTTTGTACCTTTCCCCCTTTTCCCTCCTTGTCTTGAGTTCCCTGGCCAGCATCAGGACCCACTGTCATCCCCTTCAGTCCACCATGGGGGACTGCCTGTGGACTGGTGGATTATTCCCTAGATGCCTGCGGCTCCCCACAGCCCGACATCTGCAACGCTGCCTAGGGCCTGCGTGCTGGGGTGCACACAGCAGGTCACAGGGGAAGGGCCTGAGAGTGGATGACACCAGCCACAACCTTCCACCATTGAGAGATGGCCATTGTTCTTAAGTGTCCCCGCTTCCTTGCTCCTGCATGAGATGATTCTGAAGGGTACTTGCATCATCTCCCATAGGTCCCCACTGGGACTGGGCCCCAGGTGCCCATAAAAGGAACCAGCTCACTGACATGCTCTTTAGTGGGGGTCCTCCCATCCCCTTCTCACTTCCCCACCCTCTTTGTTCTTCCTGAGATTGTCTCCTGAATAAACACACTTGCTTCTGGGGAGCAGCGGTTGCTGTCCGCAGTCCTTAGGTTCTACCATTTGCCCAACTTCCATCTGCCCACCTTTCAGTTGCTAACATCTGCATTGTTCTACGTGTGTCGACTTAGTTCCCCTCTGGTTGTTGGAGGTAAGCAGGCTAGAAGTGCTGGAGAATTCATGCTTCCTTCCCCCCGCCCCAGCAGGCATCACACAGTGCACACGAGGTGTTGTACGGCTCCCCCAGCTCCCCCGTCGCTCAGGTAAGATAATTCTGGGGCATGTGTTCTACACTGATGGGAGTAAGCCCCAGCTGCCCACAGTACAGTCTTGATAAACTTGCTTGGTTTCAGTTGCCCTGCCTTCCCTGGCTCACTTTCCTCCTCCCTACTGGTGTGTCTTTGGCCTTCCAAATAAATTATTTGTCCCGGAATCTTTGTCTCAGGGTCCGCCTCTGGGGAAACCCCAACCAAGATACAAGCTCTGCTACTGGGGGTTTCCAAACTAAGATACCGATTCCATCCCACCGTAGTCTTGCTTTCAGTCTCCCCAGAAGAACCGAGTGGGGCAAGGCGCTCCTGGAGGAAACAGCACTCCTGCCATAAGTGACTCCACTTGGAGCCGAACCTGGTGACTCTTATTCCCTGGCTGGCAGGACTTCATCTTTCCCGTCGCATTAACAAGCCTTGCGCCATACCCTTGGGTACATAATCGCCCCCTGTATTTCCCATGAACTCCTTCATTGCATTTCACAAAGTTACAGAAACACAGAGGATGCTCTGTTGGTATCCTTGGAAATGTCCCTTGGGTCTTTAGCCCAGGGCGTCTCTTGCAACTATTTATTTAGTTCCTTTCTGCGGATAGTCACACACATTCGAATGCTGGCAGGGAAGCCTCTAT
This sequence comes from Taxidea taxus jeffersonii, assembly GCA_003697995.1. NCBI lineage: Eukaryota > Metazoa > Chordata > Mammalia > Carnivora > Mustelidae > Taxidea > Taxidea taxus. Next base: position 3,492 of record RCUC01119107.1, read on the forward strand.
ACTTTCATTTGGAAAACAAAACAAAACAAAACAAACTTGCAGAGTGGCTGATCGGAAATCCCGCAGCAACTACCCCCGACCATGACACTTTATGTTATTTTCTAAATTGTCCTTCTTTCCTACTGGTGAGTATGAAGGATGCTTGCTAGTTGGGGGCTCTCCTGCATCGACAGCGTTCCCTTCTGTGCCAAGCACTCCACGTCCCCAGCGTGCAACCACGTGATCCCTAAATTTTCCTGGTCCAGGAGGTGGCTGCGATGCCCCGCCCCACAGTGCTCATGTGATTAGCACCAGCCAATCAGAGCAGCTGAGGTACGGTGGCCATCACGATTGGTTCTGGGAGGGGCCAGCAGTACATCCCTGCAATCCGAGCTCATCCCACAGCTGGTTTGGTAGCTCTCAGGATGCAGCTCCCTCTTGCTCCCTTGGTGAGCTTGGAGTGGTTGGCCCGCTGACAAGTGACCTTGACTTACTGAACATCTCAATTTCAGAAGAACCTTTTTCCTCCACGAAACACTGCCCCCTGCTGTGTTATGTTGCATCTCCCAGGAGAGCCGACTCCTTAACGGTATTTTATTTTATTTATTTTTAAGTAGGTTCCACACGCAGCGTGGGGCCTGAACGCACGACCCTGAGATGGTGACCTGAGCGGAGATCAAGAGCCTGATGCTCAACCAGCTGAGCCACCCAGACTCCTTCAGGGTATTTTTGAGCAGAGTCTGTAACTTTCCCATCACTTCTGCTTGTTTTAAAAAGCTCAGCCTAAAATAGTTCTAAAATCTGAACAAATCCCTGATTTAAATCTTGTACTGCTCTGGTTTTTAGTTCAGATGCTGTAATAAAAACCAAAATAAGGCGCTTGAACAAAATAAAAGTTTAATCTCTCATGGAACAGTCCAAAGCTTAGTGTCTGGTGGGCTGAGGTGGTACTATGTTGTCTGGGATTCAGATTCTTCCCATCTTGTTGCTTAGCATCCTCAACATGTGACTTCCACTATGTGGTCTAAAAGGGCTGTTGGAGCTCCTGCCATCATATCCACACTCCTTATGAGTGAGAGAAGGAGAGGGAGAGGACACTTTTGTGCCTTCCAATTGCACAACCCAGAAACTTGCAGTCACTGAGAAGGGGATGCAAGCCCTGGTTTCCAGCCTTCTCCTCCAACCTGTCCACTCTGTTCTGTGACCTGTGTGGACAGCATCAAAGTGCTCTCCTGTCTGCTGGCTTCTGGCTGGATTTGACCCATGAGAGACATTGGCAGGAAACAGGAAGAAGGAAGCAGAGTGGGTCTGGGTATTTATTCCTCAGCTGTCCTGTTGGGCACCAGGGGCTACTGTGTCCCCCAACTGAAGGTCACAGATCCTTCAGAGTGCCTCTCCATAGGGCTTATTCTCTCCAGATCTGGCAACCATTTCCTTCTTTGCCCCTTCAGGCCCAGGTGAGAACAACTCCACTGCTTCTATCTAGGGGCTGGAGTGCCCCCAGTTACTACACAGTGTTAACATGCCCCCTGCTACTTGCCTTGGGGGTATGGAGGCATCCCTGCGGGTTCCCTACAGCCCAGCCACACCTTTATAAACTCGTTCCTAAACTTCTGCTCCTGCTGGGGCCCCGGTTGATATGAGTCCTCTTAACAACCCCAAGCAACAGATGCCTTTAGCATCATCCCAATGTTACAGATGAGACACTGAGGGACAGAGGTTAAATGAACTGTCTAAGTCACAGAGCCAGGCAGTGGTGGCACCAGTGTTTGAACCAAGGCAGCCTGGCTCCAGAAACCACATTCCTCACTACTTCCTGAGACCTGGCTTCTTAGAAATGTGAGAAGGACTGGGCTGGGAATTAGCCCTCCAGATCATCATGAACCTGGTATGGGTCTCTGTTCCTCATATTTTTGGTGAAGGACTTCAGTGGGTCCAGGAGCTGCAAACCCAGGTGCCTGCAGGGGTCAAAAAGTGACAGCAGCAGGGAAGCGGGCTGAGTGATTGACACAAAGAAACATGCTTTCACCTTTTTTACTTTCAACATTTGGCCCTCTTGTTGATCTTCCCTTTCCCTGCTAGCATAGAAAACCAGACACAGAGATAAATCATTTAGATACTGCCCTTGACGGATAGTAAGAGAGACTTGACTCCAGTGGCTTAAGCAAAGTAGAGATGCGTTTCTCTTCCATAAAACCAGGCTGGAAGTCAGTATTCTAAGGGGGAAGGGAGGGTAGCTCCATGATGTTGTCAGGGATTCCGTTCCCTTCCATCTTGAACACAGAGTTGCCCTCCTTGAGGTCACAAAATGGCTACTTGAGCTCCAGCCATGTTTGCAATTATAGGAAAAATGAATGGCAAGACACCAAAGGCCTTTCTTGGAAGTCGCACCATCAACTTTAATTTGCAACACACAGGACCACTCAACTGCTGCCCTACGATGGAGGGACGGACGGACATTCTGGACTGAATAATTATCCCTTGCGGGAGACTGTCTGGAGTCTTTTGGAATGTGCGGCAGCATCCCTACCTCTACCCAGTCAGTAGCACTCCCCCTCCCCAGTTGTGACAACCCCACATCACCCCTAACTGAGAAGCCTGAGGGCACTCCCAGATTCCAGAGAAGATGGGAAAGGTGATTTTTTAATATATCGCCACCCCTAGTAGTGTAGGAGTTTCTATTAGTAAGAAAGAAGTGGAGATTAAATACTTGGATGGCAAATCATGGTCTTTGTTCCAAGAGAACTTGTTCACTTTCCTCTTATTTCTACTGAAAGAGATATGGTGACCTAAGAGGGATGATGGACAGCGTTGGTGTCAGGGGTGATAGAGATGGGTGGGGACTGGGACAAACTGAGAATAAAGGCCCCAACTAAAGAGGCTGTTTGGCAGCTTTGTTATTGAAAAGGAGTATGGGACCAGAGTCACTAGAGCTTTGGATTTCTTTCTAGAAAAGCTGGGTGTCCAGATTTTTAGGTGCAAGCCCCCATTTGTAGGTTCAGCAACGAGTTCAAATTTTTTTAAAAAAGATTTTATTTTATTCATTTTAACAGACAGAGATCACAAGTAGTCAGAGAGGCAGGCAGAGAGAGAGAGAGAGAGGAAGAGAAGCAGGCTTCCCGCTGAGCAGAGAGCCCGATGTGGGGCTCGATCCCAGGACCCTAGGATCATGACCTGAGCCGAAGGCAGAGGCTTTAACCCACTGAGCCACCCAGGCGCCCCAACGAGTTCAATTTTTATAAAGGTTTTTACAAGTGATATTTACCAGGATAATAGTTTGCAGTGACTTAAAAATGTATTATGGAAAATATCAAACATACAAAAATAGAATCACGTAACTAACATCTCAGTATTTATCTTCAACAATGATCCTCATTTTGCCAATCTCTACACTCAACCTGGGGCTCAAACTTACGACCCCGAGATCGTCGTGATCAAGAGTCGAACTCTCTTCCGACTGATCCAGCCAGGTGCTCCTCATTTTAATTCTCTCTCCTCAACTTGTTCTTTCTCGCTCAAGTATCTTAAAGCAAATTGCAGGGCTCTTGTCATTTAATCAGTAAATATTTAATGATCACACTTTTGTAATGAAATCACCATGCTATTATGACACCTACCAAAATTAACAATGAGATCCCAGTGTAGACCAGATGATTTTTAAGGGCTTTCTAGCTTTGCCATTCTAAGCTTTATTAACGGATTCTCCTCCTTATCTCCTGATCATCCTCCCTTTTCTCCCTCTGCCCCTCCTTTTACATAGACAGACACACAGACATACATAGAAGCACACAGAAGCACATAGAAAACACACAGAAATACACACGGACCAACTCACAACACAGACATCCCAGAACACAGACACACACGCAGAAACCACACACACACACACACACACACACACACACACACACCCCTCTACCGCTTCTTGGGGAATAAAACACACATCTTGAACTTAGACCCGCAAGCACTTTAAACTCGGCTGGAATCAGTGCCTGCCTGATTGCCACCCACATCCTGCCATCTCCCTCGTGCTGACAGATGTTTGACCCTGAACTTGTTCACTCACCCAGGCCTTCATTTTCTTTTTGTGCAAAACAGGGAGAACAATTCCAACTTGCCTCGGACAATGATGCAGGGAGGGACGTAATTAAAGGATTGCACCCTTCTTGTGCAAGTCTTAAAGTACTTAATAATAGCGGGGACAACAGCAGCGACAACAGCGGCAATGATGAGGTGATTAGGAACCTGGGCGGAAGCACAGCGTAGACAAAGAGGCCCGGGAAGCGCTCTGCTGGTCTTCATCTTCCGATTCCAGACAATCTAAGACCCAGGGCCCCCTGTCCCTGCAGCCTCACGCTTGCTGTCTATTAATACATGAAGATGTTTTGGCCGCCCGGCAGGAGAAGAGGTTCAAAATCCAAATTCCCAACTCAAGCCATTAAGGGAGACATATTTTGCAGCTCAGTTCCTAAATTAGAAGATGATTTCTGGGTGTTCAAATATCTCCCTTTATCTCTGTACCATTTATGCTGCTGCTGACACAGCTCTGGGGCTTGGGTGGGGCCTGGGGTCAAGGGGAGGCCGGGTGACACATTCTTTAGGTACGTCCTTGGAGATATCCAGAGGCCCCTGGCTCCTGCCGTGCTCTGCCCAGGACACTCCCAAAATATCCAGGGGACAGATGCTATTTTTGAGGTTCAGCTTAAAGGCCGCCTTGTGGCCCCCACGTAATCTGGTTTCATTTTGAGCTTGCTTTTGAACAGCTCCTGCCTCTGACTTCTGTTCTTCCAGGAAACTTGGTTTCTCTTGGGATTGCTTGAGTAACATGTGAATTAGTTTCAGCTCTTCTGGCCTTTTCTGGAGAACCAAACCCGATTTTGATGTTAAAAAAAAATTCTTTTTTAACCCTTGGCTGTTTCTTTCTTATTATTGAGTGGAGAGGCTCGTAGCTAAGTTCTTGAGATAAAAACTCCAGATGCCAGCTTTCAAAATCCAGGTCTTCCCAAGGGGGTACAAATCGGTCATTCCCAGAGGTCGGTTTCTGGCCTAGAGTCAGCAGAAGAGGAGGCATTTTTGTTTCCTGTTGTTCTGCTGTCTTAAATACAGAGCAAAGGTCGACGCCTTTTGAAGATAATTTCATATGAAGTGGCCTTTTTTATTTCTGCAAAGAGAGCAAGATAATACCGAGGAAGATGATGGTAGCAGCTCTGTGTGCCTGGTGTGGTGCCGAGTTTGCCCTGCTACATCTCATTGAATCTTCTCCACAGCCCTGTGAAATATGTATGGTTGTTATCCCCATGATGAAGATCTCCACCTCTTCCAGGAAGCCCTCCCTGACTCCACCCCATGCCCTTACTCCAGGTTGAGTGCTCTGTTCTTCAGGTCACTGGGGTGAGTGCTCTTGCCATGCTCTTTGAAATTACTTGATTTCATGTCCTTGAGAGCAGAGCCCATGTCTTATTCAGTGTTTGTATCCTAAGGGACCAGCCCATAGTAGGCAAAGAGTTAATACTTGTTGAATGAATTGATTAAGACCTTGGGCAAATTACCGAATTTCTCTGAGCTTCACTTTTCTCCTCTCTAAAGCTGAGCTAACAACAACGATAATCATAATGAATATTTATTTATTAAGACTTCATGCAGCAGAGATGTCTGGCTGCTCTCCCAATCCATTCCTTATTGACAGACCCTCATTTTGTTCTGGGCAGTAACGTGTCTCCCATTCAGCGTGGGGAAAAGCAAGCAGAAGTTGTTAGGTGGAACTGGTGGCATGTATGAGCCTTGCTTCCTTCTTCATTCTGCCATCAGGAATGTGGACCTGATGGCTGGCACTCTGACAGCTATTTTGGTCCATGAGGAAATCTGGCCACTGGATGAGCGAAAAGATAGAAGTCTAGGACTTAAAAGACTCTTCGTCATTCCAACCCTGGATACCACACCTTTTAGTTTCTTAAGTACATGCATGGGGACAGGGCAGGGGAGAAGAAGTTCCATCTTGTTTAAGCCACTCCTGTGGGTTTTCTGTTTTATATAGCCAGATCTAATTCTAACTGACAAAACTTGGTCAGTCCCCTGTTGAGTACTTATTATGCATTCGGTTAATCATCACAATGGCATACTTAGGCAGGCATCATTCTTATCACTTTTATTTTATAGATGAGGGGACAGAGGTTCAAAGGGATTTGAAGTAGGTTTTCTGCCTCCAGAGCCTGGACTTGTGGCTGCTACATTAAGCTGCTTGCTTTACAAAGATCTTGGGAGTGCTATGGGTGCTGTAAATCACAGGACATGTATTCACTCCCTCACCTACTCATTTGCGTATTAATTCTTTGATTTAGTCAACAAACATTTACAGGGAGCCAACTCAATTGACTTAAGTTAGGCTTGGGTGTTATGGAACAAACCGAGATGGCTGTCCAACCTCCAGGACTCCCTCGGTGTGAAGTTCTATTATTATTACTTTCCAGGGACAGAAAGTGGGCCAGGTCTCATATATAGAGATGCACTGGACCACACTGTAGGGCACCATCTACATAATATACCATAATATAAAACCATATCATTTCCCCTAGAGTTGGGCAGTCTGTGACTTGCACAACTGTATGTGGCAGCCTTGTTAGTCATGGAGCTGGGAAGCAAAATCCTGGTCTTTGGGCTCCTATCTGGATGCCTTTCCATCTGCTTCCTGCAATATTTTGGTTTGCTCCCAGACCCTTTTACTGTGGGTTGATGCTGGTCTCTGTCTTCCACGCTGGAAGTGTTTCTCACATGTCAGGGATTCTTTGGACCTCTCTTCATATTT
>ML099340.1:0-11887 GCA_003697995.1 Taxidea taxus jeffersonii
GCCCCGCCCTGCCTCCCTTCCAGCCTTTTCCATGGCACAATCGCATCTTCCTTTGGGGGACGGTTTCGGACCTTCTGCCCTATTGCTAGCAGTTTTTATTTCCCCGTGACAAGCGCAGGAGATCTGGCAGTACGCAGATGGCTTGCAGTCAGAGTCCCCCTGTTTGGGCTACTTGGAACCCGGGGGGCGTTTCCAGGCTTGTCTCCCACATCGGCCTCCTCTCATAAGGAGCATGAGGCCAACGTCCATGCGGAATCCCTCGGTAGGGTCCATAGGGTCCCCGAGCTTCGTCTCTGCCGACAGCTTTGCAGATATCCTCCTGCGCCTCCCATGGTGCGCTCAGAATTGGCCCCCCGGGCCCCTGAGTTTGGCACAAGGCACAATGCTGCTTTTGCTCTCACGAGCACCACCTCCCAGACCTTTGGCCCTCCCCACCACTTCTGCCGACATTTGTCCAAGTGACGAGCCTGAGGGCCATTTTCTGAGGCGGGTCACACTCCTTCCTGGTGGTGGAGACTCTGAGCCTCTGCGCGGGAGGCCCCGGGTGTCCCCACTCATCACCCCCTCACCCCCGGGCTCCCGAACACGCCAGGCTGGGCCATGGAGCAGCCACTACCTTCTCTTTGACTTGACCTTGTGGTGGGCCCCATGGCCTTGTCCCTATGTCCTGTGCCTGCCAGAATCCCACGGAGGGCAGGTCTCAGGCTCCGCACCCTGGCAACCCACCGGAGTGTGCTGTGAGGATGTAACCGTGCTTCTGTCTTTCTCTGGGGCTTTTAATCCTCATCCTCCCGTCTGCAGCTTCCCTGCACCGCGTCCTGGGGAGAGCTCAGCTGTTTGTGATGCTCAATCCGGCTCCGCGGGACGTGGCCTGCCAGGTGCAGCCACATCACGGCCTCGAGGCTCGCACAATCTTCGGCATCTTCTGCATGTCAGGGAGACCGGTACGCTTGGCCACCCCGATCCTGTCCCAGAGTCTGGGGGCAGAGGCCGCTCTCAGAAGGGCTAGCCAGTGCTCGGGGGAGATGCCGCGGGACGCGAAGCTTCATCCCAGCGGCAGGAGTGCCGTGACGTTGCTCTCCACACTCTCAGGGACACACCACCTCATTCCTGTCCCGATCCTGCTCCTTCTCTCAGAAGCCCACCATGTACATCCCTGGAGGTCCGGTCCTGGCCTTTCTCTGGTCCCAAGTGCCCTGCTCCTTTTTTATTATTAAGTTTTATTTATTTTTTTGAAAAAGATTTTATTTATTCATTTGAAAGAGAGAAAGCAGAGAGCACAAGCAGGGGAGAGGTAGAAGCAGACCCCCTCTTATCAGAGAACTCCCCTTCCCAATGCAGGGGCTCGATCCCAGGACCCTGAGATCATGACCTGAGCTGAAGGCAGAGGCTTACTTAACCTTCTGAGCTAGCCAGGCACCCCCATTGTTAAGTTTTAATTTTAATTCCGGTGTAGTTCACCTGCAGCGCAGTACATCTCAGGTGTATAACACAGAGCTCAACACTCCCCTGCGTCACCCTGTGCTCATCATGGCAGGTGCCCTCCTTCATCCCATCACCTGCTTCCCCTTCCCCCACCCCATCCCCTCTGGTGACCAGCGGCGTGTTCCCTGCACTGAAGAGTCTGTTTCTTGGTTTCTCCTTCCCTCTCTTTCTTTAACTGCCTGTTCTGACACCAAGAGCTGGAGGGCTGTTCGCATGAGCGTCCCCCCTGCCGCCCCCCATCTGTTGTATCCCCTTCACCCTGAGCAGGCCCAGGGATCTGTGTCTCTGTGGCTTTTGGGAGTTCCCAGGCCAGGAGAGCACCCAACCCTGAGTGATAGATGCAGCTACAGTGCGGGGTCCTCTTGGCTCTGGGAGAGGGGCCGTGCAGGGGAGAGGCCCCACCCTGTGCGTGCACATTCGGGGACGGGAAGTCAGTGGCTGCCCCCGTCTGTCTGCACACGAACTCTCGGGGTGAAGGGGTGTGAAGGACACAGGGGCGTGTGCTTACTGGGGATGTAATTCAGTTTGTTCATCTATATGCTGTTTTTTTGCTCCACATGGAACGGATCCTAGGACTTCCGTTACAAATTTAGTTATCAGATAGGAAATGCCTCCAAACGCACTCTGTACCATGGGGGAGACAGCCAGTACTACTCCACACTGCCAGCGGGCGAGCCCTCGGACGATTATAAAGGTAAGTCAAGCTGTGGGTTTGGGTGGCTGGCGGTGCTCACTTATGGCTGCAAACCTTTCCCCCGGGCTTCTGAACACTAGAAAATGTTCAGACTGTGTATCTGGAAAATAAAATTCTTATCTGTTCATCTCAAAAAGTTTTCATGCTTTTTAGATTAGGTAGATTACTTACTTTTTATTTATTTTTCTTAAAGATTTTTATTTATTGGAGAGTGAGAGAGAGTGAACATGAACAGAGGGGAGGGGCAGAGAAGCAGGCTCCCCACCGAGCAGAGAACCCAACATGGGACTTGATCCCAGAACCCTGAGATCTTGACCTGAGCTGAAAGCAGATGCTTAACCGACTGAGATCTTACATTACAATGGAAAACTTAATGTAAATGCCAAAGTGCCAAAGCCTACCCAGTACTTATAATTAAATGTTTGAGACAAAGCTGTGCTTTCCTCACTAAGGAAGTTTGTGCTATCTGGTGAGTCCTGAGTTGGTTTTTGACTGCACGAAGTCAAGGGGCTGCCCCCCACAAGGAAGAGGCCAGGGTAAAGGGATGCAGGGTTAGCCTGTGTCATTCTCTGAACAAGATCAACTCTCCCGTACTGACAACATCCCAGACCCCAGGAGCCTGCCGCTCTGAGCCTGTTAGAGACACGGCTGTTCAGGAACATGACTTCATCTGTAGGACCCACACTGTTGAATATACCTCTGGGGCCAAGTGGTTCCGAGGTGCAGGCAGATTGGAGTCACTGATCTAGAACTTTCTTGGAGCTGGTAAGGGAGATTATTTCCGCCTGAGGTCTGAACTCGCTCATCCATTCGGTTTCCTTAAACCTTGAAGCCCAGCCAGAAAGCTTTCTTTTTCATGAAGACTTGCCTGACACTAAGTTGGACACATGTGCACCTGCTCCTGGGTGCAGGTCAGAGATGCAGAGCGAAGGTGTTCCGAGCTGTGATCGGTGAGGATGGATGCATCCACCGTGTGTCATGACGAGCACAGAGCGTGTTGGGTGGATGGACCGACAGAGGTGGTGTTTGCCGGCCTATGCCATAAATTCCTCCTGTCATGCCTCCTCTGTCATGGGGGGCATGACAGAAACTGCACATGCCCTCTGTCTCCTGGAAACTTTCCTCCAAATGGATGCTCGCCCCCCTAGGCCCCCCACCTTGCTGATGCTGGATATGGAGTCCTGTGTTTGGTTCATACCCGGCAGGACCCCGCCCCAGATGCCTGCCTGCCGGGCCATGTGGGACCCTGTCTGCGGGGGCCTGCAGACCATGGGGCCAGGCAGACACCCACATAGGATGTCAGGGGCAAGGCCTCCGCTCCGTGTTGGACAAAAGGGTTTTTTTTTGTTTTTTGTTTTTGACAAAAGGGTTTCTTACCACGAATTGGTAGAGCCAAACTTAAGGCCATGGTCATCGAGCGGTATCAGGGTGAGTGATGTCACTCAGGCCATTCCCAAAGAGTGCATGAGGCCTTACAGTGGTCAACACCAGGACGCAGGACGGTCAATGACTTCCAGAGTCCTGTGAAGGTGGAGGCCAGCAGAATAAACACAGGGCAGTAATACTGATCCTGTCCTGTCCACCTCTTGCGTGAAGGTTCCACGGACTCGGTGTCAGGTTGGAGTCTGGTCTGGACTCCGCTGGCTCTCTTGCACTCTCTGCCCTTGTGTTTCGGGTTGAGAAGGCTTTTACGCCCCTGGCACACTTCTGGTCTGCCCCCTGCGTGGCTCTGTGGCCGGCCCCGCGGACTCCACAGCAGCATCGTCCACATGTCCCTGCCCCGTAAACCCCGAGCCTGCCTCACAGGCCCACATCCAGTGACCCCAGCAAAGCCACATGCTGCCGTGCTCCCAGGATGGCACACAGACTTGGCTTCTCTGTCTTCCTCTGCACCTGCCCCGTTTCTGGATGTCACTGAGGGGCTGCTGAGAATGTGACTCCCACCCTTGACCCTCCATTGCCAGGCGTGGCTTTCATTCTCGGGTCTCCCACAACCCCAGTGTCCCATTCACCAGTGTGGTCCTGCCGCCATAGGCACACAGGGCCTGCAGGTCAGACGAGCAAGCGAGTGGGTGGAGCATTGTCCGGCCCCCAGCCTCTGGCGCTCAGTGCCCTGTACCGCCGTGTGGCACGGGATATCAGAATGATGGGCTCGCTGCAAGGGCAGGGCAGCCTCGCACTCAGAGCCCACGCTTTGCTGTGTTGGGACATCAGCACCCTGGGCACATAGGTCCGCGCCGCAGAGATCCTGGTTCCTACGGGTTGCTCGCCACCGTGACCTTCGACTGCCATTCTCTCCAGTCACAGTGTCCACTGTGATCACAGACGGCGCGGGCTCCCAGGCACCACCGTGCACCGTGACGGTGACCGTGCTGCCCCGTTTCCACGGGAATCTCTGCCTGGATGAGGACACGTGAGTAAGCTGCATGGAGACACTGTCGTGCATTCCTGTGTCTCCTTGGGAGCAGGGTCTCCCCCAGGCCAGCCACGGGCGGGGGCCCATCTTAGGATGAGCAAAAGAAACAGCCAGGGCTCCACAATCCTAACTCAAATCTGTGTGGGGTGTGTGTGGGTTCGCAGGGGCCTACAAACACGGGGCGTCCTGGGCTGCCCTCTGCATGCCGTTGGTCCCTCCGGTTCAGGGCACTTACAGAGCTGTGCACCCTGTTCCTGAGTCCTAGTTTGGGAGCATCTCCTTTGTCCTCTAAACCTGTGGGCTTGTTAGCTGTCACCTTCCTTCCCCCACAACCTCAGACAGCCACTAGCCCACCTCCTGTCCACAGATGGGCCAAAGCTGGACGTCGATGCAAACAAGGTCACAGCCCGTGCTCCTGTGTGCCAGCCCCTCTCGCTAGCTGTGTTGTCTTTGAGGTCTGTCACAGCCCTGTTCCCTCCCATCTGCCACGAGCCACTTGTCCCTTCCTCAGTTGGCGGATGGGGGACACGTCTCCATTTCAGACTATTAGGGACAATGCTGTTAGGAACAGAGGCATGGACTTGTATTTTTGTTGTTGTTGGGTACGTACTTAAGGGCAAAGCTGCTGGCTCACGGGGTTGCCCGTGCATATCACATGGGGGAAGCAGCCAGCCTGCTTTCCAGAGTGGCTGCCCCGTATCCATGAGCCTCCAGTTTGTCCCCGTCTATACCACACTGTACTGTCTCTCTTCATTCTGGCCGCCCAGCGCTGCTGAAAGGGCGTGCGCTGGGCCTCAGACTCATGTTTCCCTCGTGGCTAACGGTGGAGAGCGTCTCTTCATGGGCTTGCACATCTGGCTTGGAGAAATGTCTGTTCAGCTCGTTGGTTTAAAAATCAGGTTTCTCTTTCTGATTAAGCAGGAGGAGCTCTTCACATATTGTGGATGCATGTCCCTGGTCAGAGACATGATTTGCAAACATTTCTCCCCAGTCTGTGGTTGGTGTCTTCTCTTCCACGTGGTGTCCTTTGAAGCACAGAAGTGAGTAATTCTGATGAAATCCAACATACTACTGTTCTCTTCCATTGCTCAGTGTAGCCATAGGCTTTATTGCTGTGTTTTCTTGTAGATTTCTAGTTTTTGCTCCCACACTGAGCTCTCTGACCCACTTGGGGCTAATGTGTATGGTGTGAGGTAAGGCTCCAAGGTCATTCCCACGGGGAGCTGTCCAGCACTTCCGGCGCCATTCAATTGCCTTAGTCACTTTGTCAAGAGTCAGTTAGCCATAAAAGCTGTGGGGTCTCAATTCCACTCCCTTCTTCTGCGTGTGACTTACGTCAGCACCACACCGTCTTCATTACTGTAACTTCGTGCTAAAATCTGACATCGGGAAGCGTGAACCCACTGACTTTGTTCTTCTTTTTCCAGACGGTTGTTCTGGATCTCCTGGTTACTGTCTGTCGATTCTGCAGACAGCCGTGTGGGGTTTCGAGAGGGGCTGCCCTGAGTCTGTTGATCACTCTAGAATATCGTCTTGAGGATACGGGATCTAATGACCATCGAACAAAGTTTTCCCTTATTTAGATTTTAACTTCTTTCAGCCATGCTTTCTAGTTTCCAGTGTACGGGCACTGAATTTTTTGGGTAAGTCTAATTATCAGCATTTTATTCTTTTTAGTGCTATTGTAAATCGAGTTATTTCCTTAAATTCTGGTTTTGGATTCTTATGGCTTGTGTGTAGATACTCAGCTGGCATTTATGTGATTGATCTTGTATCCCACAGCCTTGCCACCTCACTTACTTGTTCTAGAGTTTCTTAGTGTGCTCTCTGGGGTTTTTCTGTGGATGAGCATGCCTTCTACAAATGGAGTTTTACTTCTTCCTTTCCAGTCTGGATGACGTCCCCCCTGGCTTAACTGCCCTGGTGAGACTCTTCCAGTTCAATGGTGACGAGAAGTGGCCAGTGTGTGTATCCTGGTCTTGCTTCCAGTCTAGGCCAGGAAGCTGTCTGTCTTCACCACTGAGGGTCATGTTACCTATAGCTTCTCTGTACAGGTGTTTCTTGAGGTTGAAGAAGTTCCCTTGTATTCCTAGGTTTGGGGTATTTCTATCATAAAAGATAGAAAAGATTGTCAGTGCTTTGCCACATCTATTGAGATGATTATGTGGGTTGTCCATTACTGTGCTAATTACCTTGGCTGATTTTCCTCCTGGAGTTCCTCTTGCTTGCATTCCTGGTGCAAACCCCACTTGGCCAAAGTGTGCGGTCGGTGATCATGACATAGCGTCCAAGTGTGGTCTGAGTGTGCTCCGTGCTGTGGTTGTTGGTTTGGGTCCTTGCAAACCTCCGGCCTGCTGTAGCCATGGTGGCATCTGGTCTCGCTCTGCCCTGTCCTCCCTCACTTTCATTCTGCTGGGCGACTCTGCCCATCTCAGTTCTGATCAGGGGTTTTGTGGAATTCTGATATTCTGCCTCACTGTGTCTTTCCCAAGTTCCTCTCACATGGGTGATCTGTCCTCTGAGCCATCCCCTGTCTGCCCCGACCCACCTATGAAACTTTCCATAGCAAGAACCCCTCATCTGCTGGTCGGCAGGCTGGAAAGCTTTGGCGTATGTTGGAGCAATCCTGGTAACTCTAGGATTTCTTTCAGCTACAACTCCAGCCTGAAGCATCTCTCCACCCTTCAGCTGATGGGCAGCTACACAGAGATCAGGAACTACATCACCATGATGACCAGGGTCCTGACTCATTGGGCTGTGGAGGACAGAAGTCCCTTGTGTGGCCAGTGGTCACAAATACAAGATATGCTGATTTCTTCCGTGTGCAGACTGCCTTCCTCAGATCAGGTGCAGGCTGGAGAAGGGTGGGCTCGGAGCCCTCAGGTCGGTGTCCATGTGGGAGGGCCCCTGACTGCCTGGCTCGCCAGCAGGCCGCCTTGCTTAGGAAACATGGTCAAGAAATGGGACTTGAAGGGCCAGCTGGCGAGGCCTCAGTCTTCTGCTCATACTTTCACAAACAAATGCTGTTAGTTCATAGATGTGAGACCATGTGCAGCAATGTCACACAGCTCATTTTGCTCGTTTCTCTAAGTCAAGTGATGTGAGTCCCATCTGACTTGACCTTGCCAACAGTGAAATGGCGGAGTTAAGTGTATGATGACGTGCAGCTTCCAAGGACATGGGCATGTATTCAATGTCACTGTCCTTGGTCACTGCCACTGTGTGTCTGCGCCTCCTGCCCCCCCTCACCACTAGAGAGCGCTTGCATCTGAGTGAGCCTTGTGTCCCTTGACCTTGATACTCCTATCCATGCTGTTTCTCCCTCCCTGAGGCCTCTCACCCTTTTCCAGAATTTCCATGAGATCTATCCTCCTCCTCCCTCCCCTCCCCTCTGCTGGTGGGCACACTCTGGTCATACTCCTGCTGGGATGGGGGAGGCCAGTGAATGCCCGGAGGACATGGGGCCCTAGAAGGCAACATGGGTCAAGGGGGAAGGTCCCTCCACCATCTCTTAGCTCAGAAGCCTGGACCGCTCTGTCTGAGGAACACACTGTGGACGATGCAGCTTGGAACTCATAACTAACTTTGCCCTCCTGTGTGTTTGCTTGTTTCTCCTGGTCAGGAAGAAATGAATGATTCCATTTCCATGTTAAGGGACCTCCTGCGCTTCCCTCATAAGGTGAGTGCTGTGTCTTTCCAAGTCTATTTTCCTGCCTTTTTTTTTTCTTTGCATAATTGGGACGACCTCGATCTGTTCTTGAAGAACCCACAGTACAGGGTTATGTTTGACACTTAAATTAGAAAGGGGTCTTGCACTGAGAATACTCTTGAATGGCATTGCCTATCCCAATTCACTGGAGAGGAACTTTTTCCCTAATACAGGAATTAGAAAACCCCAAAGTAGAAACAGATCCTGACTGTATGACCTGTGCATTAGATGCTCCTGATAAGGGGATTGCTCTCTATTCTTAATCCAGGTGCTGGGGTTTTCCAGTTCACCCCTTCTTTGTTGTCAAGTTTTTATTTAAATTCCAGCCCGTTAGCATACAATGTAATAGTAGTCTCAGGCGTACAACACAGTGATTCAGAACTTCCCTACGTCACCAGTGCTCATCAGCTCATCATGACAGGTGCCCTCCTTCCTCCCATCACCTGCTTCCTCATCCTTCATGCCCCTCCTCTCTGGTGACCAGCAACGTGTTCCCTGCAGTGAAGAGTCAGTTTCTTGGTTTGCCTCTCTCTCTCTCTCTCTCTCTCCCTTTTTTATCCCTTTGCTTGTTTGTTTTGTTTCTTAAATTCCACATACGAGTAAAATCATAAGGTGTTTATCTTTCTCTGACCGACTTATTTTGCTCAGCATGATACTTTCTAGTTCCATCCATATGATTGCAGATGGTAAGATTTCATTCCTTTTGATGGCTGAGTAATATTCCATCGCATAAATATTCCACATCTTTATCCACTCGTCTGTTGATGGACACTTGGACTGTTTGCATTATTTGGCTTTTATTGCTAATGCTGCCACAAACAGCAGGGTGCAGGTGCCCCACTGAATGAACATCTTTGTATCTTTGGGTAAATACCTCATAGTATGATTGCTGAGTTGTAGGGTAAGTCTATTTGTAACTTTTTGAGGATCCTGCATGCCATTTTCCAGAGCGGCTGCAACAGCTTGCTTTCCCACCAACAGTGCACAGTGACTCCCCTTTCTCCACATCCTCGCTAGCCCCTGCTGTTTCCTGATTGATAATTTCAGCCATTCGGACGGGTGTGAGGTAGTACCCCATTGTGGCTGTGATATGCATTTCCCTGATGATGATGTGGAGCGTCCTTCCATGTGTCTGTTGGCCATCTGGATGCCTTCTTTGGAGAAACTTCTGTTTGTGTTTTCTTGGAGCCTGACGTGGGGCTCAATTTCATAACCCTGAGATCATGAGCTGAGCTGCAGCCAGAGTTAGATGCTTAGCTGACTGAGGCACCCAGGCAACTCTCTTCTGCCCATTTTTTAACTGGATTATTTGTTTTTTGGGTGTTCAGTTTTATAAATTCTATATAGTTTTTTCCACCCATTTTCTTCTCAAATCTCCAGCTTCCGCTCTTGAGCTCTTTGTTGCTCTTTCCATTTCTCCCTCTCTGCGGGATAGTCCCCAGCTCGGTCAGAATGTCACTTATTTAAAATCCCCCTGGATGCCCCCCCATTTCAATGCCCCTTGTCATTCGGGCACTGATGACTAAAGCTACACATGGGAACACATATGCTTTGGTAAGCATGCCAGGTCCTGTAGTGAGGACGACAGGATATTCCAGAAAGGTGCTGGTGTAGAGCACTTTGCCTGATGGACGTTTGAAATTGGTTTTAAAAGATAAGTGGGAAGACTCATGAGTCATCTTGTTCGAGGTGACCGTGGCCTCATGGGCATGGTTGGCGAAGCCTCTGACTCTTGATTTCAGCTCAAGTCATGATCTCAGGGTCGTGAGATCGAGCCCTGCCTTGGGCTCCGTGCCGAACGTGGAACATGCTTAAGATTCTCCCCCTGCCTCTGTCCTCCTGTTGGTGCGCTCTCTCTCCCTCTCTCAAGTAAATGAATGAATAAATCTTAAAAACAAACCCAGGAGTCCAAGGAGGGTTAGAACACCTATTGCGATGAGTAAAAGTCCCAGCTAGGAGCGACTGTCACAGCACTGTATCTTTCTCTCTGCTTCTGTGTATGTCTGAAAATGGTCCCTGCTCAGGGTTTAGGGAAAGAGTGCTGTAGGACTTTGCCAGCAGACTCAGGGTAAGGGCATTGCAGGGAGAAGCCTTGGTTCTTTAGGAACCATAAGAGATTCTGTGTGCTCTAGACACCTGTAGGAGGCAGCGGGGCCCATTTCAAGAAGGGTTTATGAAGTGGTCATTGGGTTCAACCAAGTAGTGTCTTAGCATAAACGGCCAGTAGAGACCTTTATATTCTGTGGCCGTTTCATGGGTCAGGAGACTGAAGACCAGAGAAGAAATCAGTACCAATGACATTGGCCAAGAATCCGCTAGACAGCAAATCTGGGCTTGAAGCCCACCCTCTCGAACCCTGGTGCTGTTCCTCTTTATTTCCAGCAGTGATGGAAGAGACAGGTATGGGGAGACCCTCCCTCCACCTTCTCTTTTCCTGCAGTTAAGTTTTGCGAGTGCAGCTCTCATCCTCAAAGCCGCCCGGGCGCTCCGGGCTCAGGGCCTGCTGTTGGGGAAGCTCGCGGTGGATGAGGGCCCAATGCTTGAGCTCATCCTGCTTGTGTCCGAAGTCTTGGAAGCATGGGACTGGGAGAAACCAAGGGCTTCGGGCTTTCTGCAAGAAGAGGGGATCAAGGTCATCTCGGATCTCTTGTTGGTAAGCCTGACTTTCTCTTCACTGGCGATAACTACCCACTTCTAGAAACCAAAAATAGAATTGGTTCCAGAAGTACTGGGGTGATTGTTCTGGGTGGTCGTGAGGTCCTTGGAAATCTAGGGGTTGAACTGCAAGTGTTTCATGTGAATTTTGTCACGTTTCCATGAGTTCTTGCTTCTGCTCCATGCTTCCGCGTTTTGGGGAGATTTCCTTCCGGGACGTCTGGGGCGGAGCCAGACTTAGAAGCAGCATTTCTTAGCATGCTTTCTGCTTTTCGAGGAGCTAAGTGAAGTTATGCAAAGGATTCCTAACATGCGCCAGGGTAGAAAGCAACCCTCTGATACTCGACCACAGAGAAACCCACCAAAGTTTATTTCTGCAGCAGTAACTATGGGAAATTGGGATTTACTGGGATCTTTTCCCCTGTAAGAAATGGCCAATGCTTTTAAGAAGCAGTAAGTTAACAGACAGTCTTCTGTCTCTCCTCTCCTTCCCATTTATCCTCCTTCCTGCCCAGACCTACTGGTTTATCTTACACTTGGGAAATCAGGGAATAAACGCTCTGTCTGAATCTGGTCATAGAAAGTGTGATTAGCAACTATGCGTGTGTGCGCTCACACCTACCGCCTGCCCTCACCGACCCCTATGATGCGGGGCTTTGGCCTCTGCCAAGTGCGCGGGGTGCTCAGCCTCTTTCCGGATGCACTGAGAAGCCCCAAGAACTAGAACAGAAGTATCACACCTGTTGCAAAGCGAGTAAGATGACAGGACAATGAGTCAAAACTGAAGAGGACGGTTTGCGTTTTATTGCTATTGGGCATTTATACCTTTACACCAAAATGTTTGCTGGGGCCAGTGAATCCCAAGCACGCCAAGATGGGCTGCCCTTCCCACTATTTGCCGCCTTGGCCCTGGCTCCGGATCCCAGGC
>ML099340.1:16887-27705 GCA_003697995.1 Taxidea taxus jeffersonii
GGGGGGGGGGGGTCCCACTGGCATAAACATGCAGGTCCGGCTGATTCTGTGGGCTGTGGTCCTTACACAGAGACAGCTCCTGGCTCATGCACCTGTCCCCTGTCTCCACATTCGTACAGGATATGACTCTTCCTCTGAGAACCGGTCCCACTGAGCTCTTCCTTTCTTTTCAAAATGGACAAGTCTGTTATCAAATTCAAATTCTCAGTGGCAGATTATTTCTTTTAAAAGATTTTACTTAGGGGCACCTTGGTGGCTCAGTGGGTTAAGCCTCTGCCTTCAGCTCAGGTCATGATCTCAAGGTCCTGTGATCGAGCCCCGCATCGGGCTTTCTGCTCAGCAGGGAGCCTGCTTCCTCTTCTCTCTGCCTGCCTCTCTGCTTACTTGTGATCTCTCTCTCTCTCTCTCTCTCTCTCTGTCAAAAAAACAAATAAAATCTTGTGGGGGGGTTATTTATTTATTTATTGAGGAGAGAGAGTTCAAGAGAGCACGAGCAGGGGGAGAGGCAGAGGGAGAGAGAATCTTCAAGCTGAGTCCCCACTGAGCAAGGAGCCGGATGTGGGGCTTGATCCCCGGACTCCGGGATCATGACCTGAGCTGAAGGCAGCCGCTTAACCACTCGTTTATTTTTGTCGGGTTTTACTTTACTTTCTTAGGATACATTGTCCCAAGAGTACGTGGTCAAAACTGCTTGGGTTAGTTCTTTTTGGTGTGTCCACTGTCAATTTTATGGACTGTTGGGTTTACTGTTTTTTTTTCTAAATATGTTTAACATGAAGAGTCACTGTTCTCCATTTGCTCTTTTCTGCTTGTTGGCTTGTTTTTAAGATTTTTTTTTACTTTTAAGTGATCTCTACCCCCAACATGGTGCTCAAACTCACAGCCCCGAGATCCAGAGTTGCATAAAAAAATGTTTATGAACTTTTTTGTTTGTTTATGATCTTTTAAAAATTACCTTTAGATTGTGAGTGAGTCCTTGTTATAAATTCATTCCTTATGCCCAGGTTATGAGAGAAGACCATTTGCATCACATCTCTGATTTCTTTTGTGTCGCATGGCCCTGTGAGCTTGCGTTTAGAGCTCTGATTGATGGTGCTATACGGGGCATGAGATGCAGATCTGATTTCCTATTTTTACAAGTAGGTTAGTAGCTACTTGTCCCAACATTGCTTAATAAAAAGTCTTAGGGACGAGGGGAGCCTGGGTGGCTCGGTCAGTTGACTGTCCAAGTCTTGGTTTTGGTCCAGGTGATGATCTCAGGGTCGTGGGATTGAGCCATGTCGGGCTCTGTGCCCAGCATGGAGTCTGCTGAAGATTCTCTCTTCCTCTCCTTCTATCCCCGCCCTCCACTCTCTCTCTCTCAAATAAATAGATAAATCTTTTTAAAAATCTTTAAAAAAAAATTCTTAGGGACAAATTTTGAATAAATGGAATGTTAAATATTTTTCCTTGTAAACATAGAAAGTTACTCAAGTTACTCCCAAGTGATAGACTAACAATGCATGGTCACTGTGCCGTCCCAGGGACTGCACAGACCCAGGACCGGCAGCCGGCTGAAGGCCAAGGAGAAGCAGGAAGGGGCTGTGTAGAGCTGGGGGAGCTGCCTCCGGGGTCTTGTGTCTCCTGGGCGGGGGGTGGCCCGTTCAGGGTGTCCAGAGGGTCCTGGCATGTAGGCAAACTCTGCCAGGCCCATGAAAATCAGCAGTCGGGGGCCTGCCTGGACCCATTTGCCTTGCAGCTTCTGTGCCCTGGGAGAGACAGTGCCAGAGGGCCTCTCCCCTGCCCTGCCATCCTCTCCCCTGCCCCCCTGCCCTCTGCTCTGGCCCCCCTAGGAATACATCACGCCTTTCTGCAAATTTCAGGTGTGTTTGTTTTTCCCTCTTTAGACACCCACTTGGGATATTTATCCTTACTAGACGCTGACTATGACAGAAGCCCTCCGAACAAACAGTTCGCACAGGCAGTGAACTACACGGTGTGTTTCCAGTGGGTCCAGTGCCTTTTCTGGGAAGCAAGGGAGTGGAAATCTGCAGGCTTCTCTCCACAGCCAGGAACGTCTCCAAAAAAAGTGAGCTGCAGGTACAGACGTACTGTTGAGGACAAGCTCAAGACTTTTAGAAGCTCACCGTACTTTCTTCTGTGTGGCACCCGGTGCCTGGCCTCCCTGGCCCCGGGTCCCCGTGAAAACGGCTGCAGTACCTGGTTTGTGCGGCCCTCCCCATCTGCAGGCCTGGCTCCTTCTGGGCTGCAGCCTCTGGGAGAGCAGAGTCTGGCTTTCCAGGGCTCATGTCCCCCACTGAGGTGACGGCTGTAAATGTCTGTTGAAATGTGCTCGTGGGTGGTCGGTGGTGCCTGCGTCTGGTTGGTAGCTGTGTGTCTTCCTACAGCGGGGCTGGGCTTACACCTGCCGGGCTCTGGGCTGAGCCAGACTGTGCATGATGTGCACACTGAGCCGTCCCATGAGGTTATAATGACTAGGACCCGTCAGCCTTTCCACCCCTCCTTTAACTCGCATACATGACGCTGTAGACGCCGCTCTCGCCACACATTTGGTGTCCTAACCCGTGTCTCTCTCCTAGCTATGACCGCCTCATGCCGGCTTCTGTTGGGAGAAGAAGTCTGAATGCCAGCTTTTCAATGAGTGACGTTTCCAAGTGGCAGAGGTGAGTTCCGTTTTCTAGATCACGGATGCATGAAACGCATGTCACCTGTTACTGTTTTGAGTTTTGGAATCTTCTCTGTCCCTACATCCACGGACAGGAGACACAAAAGCCCGAGAAAGTCAGCATACTTCCTGTCCAACTCAGCTTCGGTTCACGGTGAACCTGGTCAGTGGGCACTCACTGGGGCAGTCTTGTCAACGAGGACACAGTGGTGTGCCCTCCTGCTTTGTACATATTCATAGCTCCCTCTTCCTCTTCAAAAGTCCCATTTTAGCTGCTTTTTCTAACTCACGACCCCAGAATCAAGAATCACACACTCTTCCAACTGAGCCAGCCAGGTGTCCCAAAAGTGTCCCAGTTTAGATAATGGATTTCAATTCAAGCTTATTTCTGTGGCCCTTGTTTCACACAGAACAAGTGTATTTGGATTCTAAAATGTCGATGAGCAGGAGCCCGCTGCCCAGTCATCCACACAGAGCATCGACCGGGCTTGGCCACAGCAGATACTGAGTGTGGGTTTGTGGAATGATTATCAGTGGCAGGGTCGGCATTTCCTGCTGAGCCTTGTGTCTCCCTTATGCTGATGTAGTGGGGAACCTTCCACACCTTATTACTGAATCAGTCATCAAAGAGTTGATTGCTTTGTAGACCAGCCAGTGGGTCACTGACAGCACAGGTGCTGGGGACAGTGAGATCACCAGGAATCCAGCGAGTGGGACTCAGGACAGCTGCTCAACTGTGCTTTCAGATATGACTTGAGGGGGGTCAAGCCTTGGGGACACCCAGATAAAAGGTAGCACCTCGAGTCAGGCAGGGACAGGTGCATTCTGGGGGAACAGCATCCCTGTGAAGCACCTGCCTGCCCTTGGAAACCCCATCAGAATCCCGTGAGACTCCAGGTCAAGATCCTGGCACTAGTGACTCGCAGTGGACCCCACTCTGGGTCTGGAGGGGTCTGGCTGGTTCTGGTGCCCGGGAGCAGGAGGCGAGGGCCAGGCATGGTGGGGAGCAGGCAGCTTGACCACATGGGGCGGGAGGGACAGGGCACAGAGGCAGGGTCTCCAAAAGGGAGGGAGCGTCCGTTACACCCACATGTTGAAGCACTTTACGGACATCATTCTCCCGAGTCTTCACATAAGCAGCAAGATCGGCGCTCTTACCACGTTTCACCAAGAAAGCTCCCCAGAGAGGGGCCCTGAGTGGCCGCCCCACATGGGCTTCAGATACAGAAGCTGGTCTCTCACCAGGCGTCTCTGTCCGAGTCCTTATGCCTGAGTCAGCCTCCAGCGGCTCCTTCCCCTGAGGGGCTCAGACCCGTCCTAACACCGGGACGGCAGAGGCCTCACAACTCCCTCCACCTTTCCCTGCTTGGTCTCCTGCCCCAGTAAGAATCTACTTTCTCCTCGCAGTTACGAGACAGACAAGCATTTGCAAACGTATCAGTGAAGACCAGCGTGGGCTTCTGTGTGTCTGTGAGCATGTGGGTGTGCAGCGTGTGAGCATGTGAGTGAGCATGTGAGTGTGAGCCAGCGTGGGGGTGGCATTGGTTAGTCTTTTCCCGAATGTTTATTTTCATAATTTACCACTTATTCCTCTCCTCTCATTTACAGACGCCCGGAGAACCTGCTTCCCAGCATTTTGATTGTTGTTTTTACGGTGCTTTATGCACTTCTGGTTACTAAAAGCAGACGTGTAGATCGTCATGAGAAGGAAAAAGCTGGTTATATTTTTCTGCAAGAAGATGCTCCTCCCAGCCACCAGCTGTACGTGGTTGTCGTGGACACAGGCTTCCGGTCCCCCGCCCGCTGCAGCGCCAAGGTAAGTGGGTCATCCCCGCGCTCGCACTCCGCGGTGTGCAAGGCTGTGGACGGCGTGAGTAACGGCCCCAGACATGCCTCACATGGAGGTGGGCCTTCCCAGCTGCCCCATCTTCCTCCATCCAGAGTTGGGGGCTCCTCTCCCCCACCGTGCACTCCCTCATGCTGATGCGAGCCCTCCTCGCCCTCAGGGCCGCCCCTCCAACTCTCGGCCACTCCACCTTCTCCATGGAGAGCAGGCCACATGTCCAGCTCCGTGCGAGGCAGACGGACAGGCAAGGGCATGGGGCTACAGCTGGTACTGGGTATCACGGGGCAGGATGGGAGGAGCAGGGACCGTTCCACAAGATACCTGGGGACTGTGGCTTTTCCTGCGGAAGAAAGCCCCAGTAAACCCCTACTTCATGTGATACCCCAAAGCAGCTCCACAAGACTGGAGACTTGCAGATTGAAACAAAGTTTAGAAACTTCTCAAAGAAAATGTGTGCTTTGCGATGGGGAAGGATTTTAAAAACTGGAAATAAATAAGGAACTTCCTTAAATGAAAGACTGATCGTGTGTTTCTGGGCCACAGAAGCCTCCCCAGTGGGGAGTTGTGAGCCCCATGCAGCTGGGAATGTGTGTCTGCAGGTGCTTCCTCTAGCCCGGTCATGGTCACAGCCCCCGGACGGCCCTCAGCCCTCCCCCGTCTCCGTCTGAGCCAAGGGAGGAGGATGTGCCCACTGTCCACTCCCTCCTGAGACCAACACATGCCCTAGGGAATCTAAGTTGCCATCTGGCTTTTCTAGATGGAATACGTAGAAACCTGGCCAGCCTGGCAGGACAGGCCCTCCTTCCCGGGTCTCTCCTAGGGAAGTGTGGGAGGGGCCATGCAGGGACGGGACTGGGTGTCCTCTTGGTTCCTCGGGCCGGAAGTCTGGGGGCTGGGAGGCGATACCCCTTTCTGACTCAGCTTAGTGTCCTGTGTCCAGAATCTCAAACCCCTACCTTGTGTCTTTGTCTTGAGGTTTACATTGTTCTATGTGGTGAGAATGGGTCTTCAGAACCCAGAGAACTCTACTGCCCGGAGAAGCCCCTGTTCGAAAGGAATTCCAGACACACTTTCGTCCTGAGGTGAGCAAGGCCCATCCCAATGGTGTGGCTCTGTGCACAGACGGTCTTACAAAGTTGTTCACAGTGCTGTAGGGCATAGATTCGTGCAGGAGGGCATGGGGGGGGATGCTAGTTTACATGCTGGGGATGCTCAGACGGCATGGCTCCCACTCAGCTAATTCGGGTCCCCCCACATTGGGAAGAGCAAGGACCCGTGGCCATGCAAAGACCATAGTGTGGCTGAACAGGGAGGGGTCACTTCCCAGGAGTCCAAGTGGTTCAGACAATGGGGAGAAGCTGCACTAAATGCTTTTCTCCTGGAGAACCTCGTGTACGGTCTGTGTTGGTCTGGGTCCCATCTTCACTAAGAAGAGGTGATCTCCAGACTCGTCCACACCAGACACAGATGCGTGAGGGAGCTGGGGCGGACAGGGCTCTAGGGGGCTGGCGGGCATGTAGGAGCAGGGCATGGATGACTAACCAGCAAGGCCAGGGGCCTGTGGGAGCTCCCTGTCTGTGCCCCACGCTCCAGAGGGGCTCCGCGGGTCATAGCGCATGGCTCCACAGGTCCGAGGTGCCTCCGAGGCTGAGAGTTAAGGCTGAGGCTGCCCTGCGGGGCACCCACCGCCCAGACCCTGTCCTGACCGTGGCTGCTGTGTGTGTCCTCAGTGCTCCCGCTCTGCTGGGCCCACTCTGGGGTATCCGCCTCTGGCATGACAGCCGTGGGCCCTCCCCGGCCTGGTATGTGAGCCACGTCGTGGTGGGAGAGCTGGGGCCTGGGCCCCGGCGGAGCTGGCTCTTCCCCGCCGAGTGCTGGCTGGCGGCGAGCAGGGAGGACGGCCGTGTGGAGCGAGAGCTGGGCTGCCTGCGCCAGGGCCTCGGCTTCTGGAAGGTAGGTGACCGGCTGGCTGGCTGCGATGCCAGTGCTGCTTTTCCCTGTGGCCGTTTCCCTGAACCACACTAAAGCTGGTGTCAAGGTGGCCGTACCGTCACCGGGGCGTCGAGCAGGCCAGTGCAGGCGAGGATGAGTTACCCTTCAGGCATTGCTGCCGTGACGGCTTTCCTCCGTAGTAACATTCACAGAATTTACTGTTTCCTGAGGTCTGTGGGGTCCAGAGGGCCGCTGAGTAAGGATGGCAGCGCCCTGTGCATCCTGAACCCCAAGATGGCCAGGCAGCCGTATGAGCGTGACCTGGGGGCCAAATGTATGTGATCAAGAGCAAAGACAGGACCACCAAGAATCTCAGCAAACACCCACAAAACTCCCTCCATGCGTCCCGATCTTCCGGGAAACGGTTTGGTCCAGTCGGGATGACACTTAGGCATTTTGCACTTTCTGGCAAATTGTCCCCGTGACTTTTCTGTAGACTCATCACTGAAGGGCCGGGTGTGCCTGCTGGACGTGGTGGTTCTCCTTCCTGTAGTTGTAGAGACACCTCCACGGGGACTTTGTGTTTCCGGAACCCAGTTTCGCAGCTGGTCTCAGGCGGGCAGAGGCCAGCGAGGGCTGGCGTCCTCCCACGTCACCAGATCCTTCTTTCCAGTGTGTCCCTGTCGCCACCTGCCATGGGCGAGAGGGCCGGGCTCACCACGTGGGCGCTGCCCACGGCGTAAGAAAACAACCATGGGTGCTGCAGGATGGAAACCTCAGCCCCGCACAGCTGAGTGCCTGGCTCAGCCGGCACCTTCCCTCAGACAAGTGTCTGTGCGCCCTTACAACGGACGAAAGAGCCGCGTTCGTTCTCCAGCTATTTTGCTTGAGAACTTGTGGGGAGAAGTCTGTATGTGTTAGTCCTGAGACCACCTGTTGGAGATATATTCTTTTCTTTCTAAAGATTTTATTTATCCATTTGAGAGAGAGACAGAGAGAAAGAGCATGAGAGGGGAGAAGGTCAGAAGGAGAAGCAGACGCCCCGTGGAGCTGGGAGTCCGATGCGGGACTCGATCCTGGGACTCTGGGATCATGACCTGAGCCAAAAGCAGTCACCCCACCGACTGAGCCACATCCCGAAGATATATTCTCATCTCGTTAAACATGTTTTCCCTGGATTTGCCTCTGTGTTCTAATGCTCATCAACGTTTTCCTAGAATAGCGTTGAGCACCGAGCACTCCTTGGGTTGAACTGAACCTTTTGTACCCAACGCAATTCTGTAGGTAGCAAGCTGCCTGCCACATGGCCAACGCCATAGGGCTGCTGAGGACACCCAGGAGCCAGGCATGCTCCCAGCCCGTGGTGCACTCAGAGCCCAGTGAAAATCACCTGTGTTGCGGGCAGCGTGTTGGGAATGGGGAAGGCTTATAGACAGAGGCTCCACAGGGCAGGGCGTGAAGATGCTCTGGGGTGAGACAGGAGAGGCGGAGAGACAGCTTGACTCAGAGCCGCAGGTGCCCAAGCGCAGGTCCAGGGTGCCAAGCGCATGGCGGGCGAGGGTCTGGGAGGCTCAGCAACGGGCTGATGAGCTGACGAGCTGGCGGCATCACCCAGAGAATCACTGCCTGCCCACCCGGAGTTTCCGCCATTGGTCCAACATCTCCCTTCTGGTCTGTTTCAGCTCTTGTATTCCAAGTTCACAGAGTATCTGGAGGATTTCCACGTCTGGACCTCTGTGTACAGCCGGCCCTCCCCCAGCAGCTTCCTGCACACAGCGCGCCTCACTGTAGCCTTCGCCTTGCTGTGTGCATATGCCTGTCTCTCCGCCCTGCTCACGGCGTCAGGACAAGAGCAGGTGGGAGGCCCTGGATTCTCCTGGAAGTGGCTTCTGCTTCCCAGACAGGCCATGCGACGGGTTCTCAGCCTGGGCATTAGCGAAATTCACAGTCCTGGCAGAAAGGTTCCAAGCTCAGGGAAGGAACCCTGTGCCTTGAGCGCCACAGAGGGGAGGCTGGCCTGGACAGAGCCGGGGGGGGGGGGTATGGGGCTGCTGGGTGGTGGGCTCAGGATGGGGCCAGCACAGGCCTCCCTCCCTGATCCCTGCCACAAAGAGCTCCCACACTCCTGGTGCCACGGAGTGTGACTTCTCCAGAGTGAGCAGCCTGGACTGTCCCTAGAGCACACTCCTGGATTTTTTTTTCTAAAGTTGGCAGTTATTTCAAATTTTAAAAATCCTCTGGCCAGATAGATCTGCCCCAGCAGTAAGAATTTGAAAGGCTGGGTCTAGCTGGGACAGGAACAGGTCACGGTCCTAAACTTGCCCTCCCCTCTGGGATCGACCATCTGATCTTCTCTGCTCATATTGGGGACATAGAACATGTCTGGGACACGGATGCCTTCTCATCAGATCATGGCAAGGACTCAGCCAGGGGCGCAGGAAGCATGCCTAGCAGGAAGTGGGCACATAGCACACGTTCTATCAATCTGGAAAGATGTGTATTTTAGAAAAACAGAAGAATTTCTTGTGAGTTTCCATTGTTTCCAAGGATTCAGGGAGACCGGGCTTTGGTTAAACATAGGGTACCTGTTCACATTAAAGACCTTGGTGACTACAGCGGACGCGTTCCCGGTGTCCTGACTGCTGCCTTCCTACAGTTCCCATGGGCTCTCAGTGCCCACGATGCCACTGCTGGGTCCTTCTGGACAGGGCTCCTGTGCACGCTGCTGGCTGCTCCCGGGGCACAGCTCCTGTCGCTGCTCCTGAGGCTCAGCCAGGTACAGGTGGCCCGTCCTTGTGCCCTGCTGTCCTGGGTCCTCTGGACCCGGCACAGTGGGACGCCTGCCCCTAGCAGCCTCCTTCCTTCTGCAGGAAGCCAGCAGGCCTTCCCACACGCAGCCCCACCTGCCCCTGAGAAGAGTGTCCACCGAGGCAGCTCAGGGTAAGTGTGTGTTTAGAAAAAGCCTGGAAAGTGTTTCCTGTTTGTTTACAAATCACAGCAATGGCTAGTGGTGAAGTCTCCACCCTCCGTCCTGCAGAGGACACCTCTGTGTCTCCTGTTCCCCGTGTTCACTGCTGTTCACTGCGAGGACAGTGAGTTTCACTCCATCTACGTGAAAGCCCTCGCAAGGGGCCATGCAGCCCATGCCCCAATGCCCCGTGGACGGGCCACACTGGCAGCCACGTCCCATGTCTCGGGGAGGCCTATTTCATGAAGGAGGCTCTCTCCCAGAGAACCCTAGATCCCTGCTTTAATGTCATAACTCGGACTTTGTTTAAATCAGGCCCTCATTCCCATGGGAGGATGGCAGAGGCCCACAAGACGCAAGAGGTAAATACAGCTGTGTTTCTCTGTGTGTCTGTTTCTCTGTGTCTCCCTTGACCGTGGCCTGGACACAGCTGGTCAGGCCCAGGGCGGGGACCCCGAGCAGGGCAGATCCTGCAGAGAGACGGGCCCCTTCCCCAGGGAGCTTGAAGCCCGCTGTCAAGAGCCCCAGCAGAGGCCACACGAGGAGGGGTATGGTTGCTGGTCTTTGCTGACGTGTGGTCCTTTGTGCTTTCAAATCTCCACATGCCCACTGAAAGCTCCTTCCTGTGCAGGCACTCTGTCCCCAGGCCCTGTCCAGGCTTCGGTCCCTTCTGCTCCCCTGCGGGGGGCTGCCAGGCCCAGGTCGGCCTCCTAGAGGGCAGATGGCATCTCTCTTGGCCGCAGCCATCCTGTCCTTGCCTGTGGGCGCCCCACCACCCTCTATAGATGCAAGTGAGCTGGTCCCAGGATGGCCTGCACCTCCTCCCCAGAACCTTCCCCAGCCTGAGGCTCGTGGAGGTCGCGGCCCAGCTCCTAAGAAAGCTTGCGAGCCATGCCGCGGAGGACACAATGTGACACAGGGAACTGTGGGCGCCGAGGTGTTAGCCTCACCCCGACATTGTCTCTTCCAATGTCAGGGTCTCTCAGGGCACGCCAGGGCCCGCGGGAGGGTAGCAGGTGGCCGAAGTGTGGGCTGTCCATCCCCAGAGCGGGGGGCCCATGGAGCTGACCCCAGCCAGCGGGCTCCGAGGAAGAAGGGGACCCGTGGCACTCTCCGTGTGCAAGGTGACGTCGGGTACAATGCTGGGCCCCTTCTGTGTCCTTGGGCCCTAGGAAACACAGAGTTCACCCAGCAGGAGCTGGGTCCAGTGAGGCCGGACGCTCTGGTCACATGGACATCAGGCCCATCCGAAACAGCCATGAGTTCTGTTCCCAAGTCCTGACCGTTTCTGCTGTATATGCAATGGGTTTGCTCACGTCTTTGAAAAGGTCAGGAATAGGCTTCAGTTGCTGTGGAGCAGTGACTCACGACAACTTTGGATGAGCCAGTAGCTCAGCGGAGAACCAG
>RCUC01119112.1:0-13850 GCA_003697995.1 Taxidea taxus jeffersonii
TCTCTCTCTCTCCCTATGCCTCTCCCCTAGTCTGAGTGCCCTCTCTCTCTCTCTCTCTTTGATTCTCTTTCTCAAATAAGTAGATACAATCTTTAAAAAAGAAGATATTTTATATACTATGTGTAAATGTGGGATTTATTTTAAATGGCACATGCCATTCCACCTATAGATTTCATTAGGTAGGGAGAAATTAGCTACTCTCAAATTTCTGATGAGAAGTTCTTAGAATATTCTGTTTCTTGTCAATGTATAAAAAGAGAAAAATTCTGAGGAATTATTTCAGAACCTTTCAGTGTTCCATGACGATAAACCTCTAGAAGAAATCCTCACTTTTACTTTTCAGCTTTTACCCAGGGGTGTACCTCAAGAATCTGTAACATAGATCTTTCAAGAAAAACAGAAGTCTTATGTAGAGTAATTATTCAGTCATTCAAATATTGCTTATTGTTTAACCCTGAAGATAAAGAGCACAGCCAAGTAATAAGGAGAGAATTATTTTTAAATATCAAAAATAAACTTATGTACTTTATTATTGGGTCATTTGTCCACCAATTAGAAGTCACTTAATGTTTCTAAACAATTCTATCCAGCTATAATATATGATATACCATTTCCTGCATGTCCTTATTAAAACTTTAGAAGGTTACAGAGAGGATATTCTAGAGGCAGGCATATCGGTGATAGCAAGAAGAGGTATCTGAAAGTGAAGCAAGACAAATGTGTTAAAGAAAAAAGAGAAGACAGTGCCATATTGTAACAACAACATCATCCTTTTTTCTTGACCCTCTTAGCTATTTTAGCTTGTTTTTTTTTTTGGGGGGGGATATATAATTGTCATATGACATGTTAGTTTCAGATGTCTAACCTAATGATTTGATATTTGTATACACTACAAAATGATCACCACAATAAATCTAGTTTTCTCCATCACCATGTAAAGTTACATAATATACAATACAATGTTATTGACTATAGTCACCATGGTATATATTAATTACATCCTCCCCACTTATTTATTTTATGACTGAAACTTTGTATCTCTTAATATATCTATTAAGCCCATCTTGTTTAATATGTCACTTAAAACCAATGTTTCCATATAGATTTTCTGCCTGGATGATCTATCCATTTGTTAAGTGGCATATAAAAGTCCCCTACTATTATTGTATTGCTGTCAGTTTCTTCCTTTAGGTCTGTTAATATATGCTTTACATATGTAGGTGTTCCAATGTTGGGTGCATACATATATATAAATTATATAAATGTTATATCTTTTTGGGGGGGATTGATCTTTTTATTATTAGGTAATGGCCATCTTTGTCTTCTATTACAGCCCATTTAAAGTCTGTCTTGTTAGGTACAGGTATAGCTACCTCAGCTTTCTTTTGGTTTCCATCTGCATGAAACACCTTTTTCCATCCTTTCACTTTCAGTGTATGAGTGTTTTTAGATCTGAGGTAGATCTCTGTAGGAGCATAGAGATGGTTCTTGTTGTTTTTAATTCATTTGGCTACACTATGTCTTTTGATCAGAGAATTTAAATGTAAATGTTATTTACATTTAAAGAAATTATAAATATGTATGAACTTATTGCCTTTTTGTTAATTGTTTCATGTCTATTTTCTCTCTGTTCCTTTCTTCTTTAGCTCTCTTGTGGTTCAGTCTTTCTTTAGGGTTGTGCTTAGATTCTATTATCATTATCTTTTGTGTTTCTACTACAGGCTTTTGGTCTTTGATTACCATGAGGCATATATATATACACATATATATATAAATGTAGATTTTTAGAATGCATTGAAATTCAAATATATATATATATTTCAGATATTCAAATATATATATTTGAATTTCAATGCATTCTAAAAATCTACATTTTTACTCCTCCTTCTGATATTTTAATTTTTTTAAATATTTATTTATTTTAGAGAGAGAGAGAGAGAGAGTAGGAACATGGGGAGAGGCAGAGGAAAAGGGAAAGAGAATGCCAAGCAGACTCCATGCTGAGGTACAGAACCCGATTTGGGACTCCATCTCAGGACCCAAGATCATGACCTGAGGTGAAACCAAGAGTTAGATATTCAACTGACTGAGCCACCAGGTGCCCCCATTTTGTGTTTTTGATGACAAATTTTACTTCTTTTAATTTTGTGTGTCCTTTATCTAATTATTGTAGTTAGAGTTATTTTTACTACTTTTACATTCATGCTAGCTTTATAAGTGTTTAATTCACTACCTTTACTATATATTTGTTTTCTGTACCAGTGAGATTTTTACTTTCATGTTTTCTTGCCCTTTCCTTTATCTTAAAGTAGACCCTTTAATACTTCTTGTAAGAACAGTTTATTGGTGGTGAACTCTGTTAGTTTTTGCTTGTCTGGAAAACTTATCTCCCCTTCAATTCTGAATGATAAGCTACCTGAGTAGTGTATTCTTGGTTTCTGGGTTTGGCAAGGTGAGGCCATAGGAGAGTGTAGGGGTGGGGCAAACTATACTGACAGGGGAAAGGGATGGTGCAAAAATGGCTCTGGCCAGTGCTGGCACTAGCAAAGTAGAAGGAAAGTACAAAAATGGTGCCTCCCAGCACTTACATCCTTGGAGAGAGTTCCAGAAGACCCCTGCCCCTCTGGCAGATGCTTTCTCATTAGCCAATGAGTCTCTTTCACATATGGTCTAGGTATTTTTCATTTTGCTGCTTTTTGCTCTGGGTCTTGGGGCAACAGAGTCTATGTTTGGCCCTTTAACAGAGAAGTCTGAGTTTCCTACAGCATTTTGGGTCGCCTGGGCATAAGCGCTATTGATTTTCAAAGCCAGACATTTTGGGGGCTCATCTCTGATGCAGGTACCAAGGGTTGGGGTTTATTCTGTATTTATGACATTCCTCCCATCTGTGGGTTATTGCATGGGGAATGTAGATTTTGACAAGACTATTTCTCTGCCTGTCCTACCAGTCTCAATATGGTCTTTCTACCCTTTGTTGTAGAGGAACTGTTCAGCTAGTTTTCAGGTCTTTTTGAGAGAATTGTCATATATGTAGTTATAGATTTGATGTGTCTGCGGTAGAAGAGGTGAGTTCAGGCTCTTCCTACCCTACCATCTTGAACCATCCCTTAACTTGGATCTTATTTTTCCCTCTTTTACTGATATATTTAGTGATATATTACCTACCTACCCTCATACTATCTTAACTATCTATTGAGGTTTGTTTTTCTGAGGTCGGGAATATCCAGATTATTGCTAGATTCAATGACTTTTTTTTTTTTTCCAATTCTATTATCTTTAGTGCCTCAGATAGATTTCAGAAAGGAACTCACATCTGTTTTCCCTTGACTTCTGCAGCATTTCAACATTCTGGTGCTCTGACCTATCTCACTTTTCTCTTTTTGATATCTACAATCTCTTTCTCTCTCTCTTTTTCTCTCCCATAGCCATCCTCCTACTATTATATAGCTCTTGCTTAAGACATAGATCAGTCTCTTCTATTGTTTATTCTCTTTGTTTCCTCCCTCAGGGATTTCACCCATTCTTCTGCCTTCAGCAATTACCACATTAATGATAATTCCTAAATGGAAAATATAGTAATTGAAGAGGAATGAATGGACACAAATCTGAAGGCTTTCATTGAAAGAAATCAGGTAGCCAGTGTTTGATTTATTCTGCTGTTGAGCTTGGTGTAGAATGAGTATTAAGCTATTGTGTTTTATGTTTCTTTGTTTTTTTTTTTCTTTTTCTTTAAAGAAAAGCTATCTGCCTTTTTAAGTAGCTTGCCATAAACGTAGGAAATAGATTAATATCATAGTACTGAAGCAAGTGGAATGAAAGAAGTTTAAGTGGAGAAGTGTATTGGCAAAATCCTAAATATCATTTAAAATGTCACAAGGGGATTTTTTAAGGGACTTTTTCACTTAAAGACAAAGTATTCCATTTATAGTTTTTTAAAGCAACTTCTTTGGGCTTAAAGTTGCTTATTATTAGTGGATTTTGGCCCAGGATTTACTTTTCTTCTTTTTAAGGATGGCAGATTATTAATATGTTGTCTGGAAAGCTTTGAGCAAAAGCTGACTTCATTTAATATTGTCCATTTTGTAGGTGTTATGCCATAAGAATCTGAGTCATGTAATTTTCAGTGAAAAAAATAATTATAGCAGGTACGAGGAGATATTATAGTCTTCATGCCTTTCCTGACATATTACCTGGTTATAAGACAAATTCTCATTAGGACAAAAGGAATTGATGTGACCCTCCCTTCTTTTTTGGTATCATTTAAGTGGACAATGAGGTGTTTTGTTTTTGTTGTTGTTCCTTCTTTGGATAATAAATATAGTGAGCTCCTTTTATTTTTTCATTTTTATTTATTTATTTTTAATAGATTTAAAAAAATTTTATAAACATATAATTTAACCCCACCACCCTCTCTTGACACCCCTCCCCCCGCCCCCCTCAGTTTGTTTTATGGCATTATGAGTCTCTTTTGATTTGTCTCCCCCCCAATCCCATCTTGTTCCATTTATTCTTTTCCTACCCCCTTAACTCCCCCCCTCCGTTGCATCTCCACTTTCTCATATCAGGGAGATCATATGATAGTCGTCTTTCTCCAATTGACTTATTTCGCTAAGCATAATAGCCTCTAGTTCCATCCATGTCGTCACAAATGGCAAGATTTCATTTCTTTTGATGGCTGCATAGTATTCAATTGTATATATATATACCACCTCTTCTTTATCCATTCATCTGTTGATGGACATCTACGTTCTTTCCATAGTTTGGCTATTGTGGACATTGCTGCTGTAAACATTTGGATGCACGTGCCCCTTCGGATCACTACGTTTGTATCCTTAGGGTAAATACCCAGTAGTGCAATTGCTGGGTCATAGAGTAGCTCTATTTTCAACTTTTTGAGGAACCTCCATGTTGTTTTCCAGAGTGGATGCACCAGCTTGCATTCCCACCAACAGTGTAGGAGGGTTCTCCTTTCTCCGCATTTTCGCCAGCATCTGTCATTTCCTGACTTGTTCATTTTAGCCATTCTGACTGGTGTGAGGTTGTATCTCATCATGGTTTTGATTTGTATTTCCCTGATGCCCAGTGATATGGAGCACTTTTTCATGTGTCTGTTGGCCATCTGGATGTCTTCTTTGCAGAAATGTCTGTTCATGTCCTCTGCCCATTTCTTGATTGGATTATTTGTTCTTTGGGTGTTGAGTTTGCTAAGCTCTTTATAGGTTTTGGATACTAAATCTATATATATGATATGTCACTTGTAAATATCTTCTCCCGTTCTACCAATTGTGTTTTGGTTTTGTTAACTATTTCCTTTGCTGTGCAAAAGCTTTTGATCTTGATGAAGTCCCAATAGTTCATTTTTGCCCTTGCATCCCTTGCCTTTGGCATTGTTCCTAGGAAGAAGTTGCTGTGGCTGAGGCCGAAGAGGTTGCTGCCTGTGTTCTCCTCAAGGATTTTGATGGATCCCTTTCTTGCACTGAGGTCCTTCATCCATTTTGAGTCTATTTCCATGTGTGGTATAAGGAAATGGTCCAATTTCATTTTTCTGCATGTGGCTGCCCAATTTTCCCAACACCATTTGTTGAAGAGGCTGTCTTTTTTCCACTGGACATTCTTTCCTGCTTTGTCGAAGATTAGTTGACTATAGAGTTGAGGGTCTATTTCTGGGCTCTCTATTTTGTTCCATTGATCTATGTGTCTGTTTTTATGCTAGTACCATACTGTCTTGATGATGGCAGCTTTGTAATAGAGCTTGAAGTATGGAATTGTGATGCCTCCAGCTTTGACTTTCTTTTTCAATATTCCTTTGGCTATTCGAGGTCTTTTCTGGTTCCATATAAATTTGAGGATTATTTTTTCCATTTCTTTGAAAAAATTGGATGGGATTTTGATAGGCATTGCATTAAACGTGTAATAGCTTTAGGTAGCATAGCCATTTTCACAATATTTGTTCTTCCAATCCATGAGCATGGAACATTTTTCCATTTCTTTCTGTCTTCCTCAATTTCTTTCATGAATACTGTATAGTTCTCTGAGTATAGATTCTTTGCCTCTTTGGTTAGGTTTATTCCTAGGTATCTTACGTTTTGGGTGTAATTGTAAATGGGATTGACTCCTTAATTTCTCTTTCTTCTGTCTTGTTGTTGGTGTGAAGAAATGCAACTGATTTCTGTGCATTGATTTTATATCCTGACATTTTACTGAATTCCTGTACAAGCTCTAGCTTGTGGAGTGGAGCCTTTTGGGTTTTCCACATATAGTATCATATCATCTGCAAAGAGTGATAGTTTGACTTCTTCTTTGCTGATTTGGATGCCTTTAATTTCTTTTTGTTTTCTGATTGCTGAGGCTAGGACTTCTAGTACTGTGTTGAATAGCAGTGGTGATAACGGACATCCCTGCCATGTTCTTGACCTTAGCAGAAAAGTTCTCAGTTTTTCTCCATTGAGAATGATATTTGTGGTGGGTTTTTCATAGATGGCTTTGATAATATTGAGGTGTGTGCCCTCTATCCCTACACTTTGAAGAGTTTTGATCAGGAAAGAATGCTGTACTTTGTCAAATGCTTTTTCAGCATCTATTGAGAGTATCATATGGTTCTTGTTCTTTCTTTTGTTAATGTATTGTATCACATTGATTGATTTGTGGATGTTGAACCAACCTTGCAGCTCTGGGATAAATCCCACTTGGTCATGGTGAATAATCCTTTTAATGTACTGTTGGATCCTATTGGCTAGTATTTTGGTGAGAATTTTGGCAACAGTGTTCATCAAGGATATTGGTCTGTATTTCTCTCTCTCTTTTTAAAAAGATTTTATTTATTTATTTGACAGACAGAGATCACAAGTAGACAGAGAGGCAGGCAGAGAGAGGAGGAGGCAGGCTCCCTGCTGAGCAGAGAGCCCGATGCGGGGCTTGATCCCAGGACCCCGGGATCATGACCTGAGCTGAAGGCAGAGGTTTTAACCCACTGAGCCACCCAGGCGCCCCTGTAATTCTCTTTTTTGATGGGATCCTTGTCTGGTTTGGGGATCAAGGTGATGCTGAC
The DNA here is from genome assembly GCA_003697995.1 of Taxidea taxus jeffersonii. Taxonomy (NCBI): domain Eukaryota; kingdom Metazoa; phylum Chordata; class Mammalia; order Carnivora; family Mustelidae; genus Taxidea; species Taxidea taxus. The sequence continues at coordinate 7,049 of RCUC01119112.1, forward strand.
CTCCTAAAATGAGTTTGGAAGTTTTCCTTCCATTTCTATTTTTTGGAACAGTTTCAGGAGAATAGGAAATAATTCTTCTTTAAATGTTTAGTAGAATTCCCCTGGGAAGCCATCTGGAGCTGGGCTTTTGTTTGTTTGGAGATTTTTGATGACTGTTTCAATCTCCTTACTGGTTATGGGCCTATTCAGGTTTTCTATTTCTTCCTGGTTCAGTTTTGGCAGTTGATATGTCTCTAGGAAAGCATCCATTTCTTCCAGATTATCAAATTTGTTCTCATAGAGTTGCTCATAATATATTCTTATAATTATATTTCTTTGGTGTTGATTGTGATCTCTCCTCTTTCATTCATGATTTTATTTATTTGGTTCCTTTCTCTTTTCTTTTGGATAAGTCTGGCCAGAGGTTTATCAATCTTATTAATTCTTTCAAAGAACCAGCTCCTCGTTTCGTTGATTTGTTCTATTGTTTTTTTGGTTTCTATTTCACTGATTTATGCTCTGTTCTTTATTATTTCTTTTCTCCTGCTGGGTTTAGGCTTTCTTTGTGTTCTTTCTCGACCTTCTTTAGGTGTAGGGTTAGGTTGTGTATTTGAGACCTTTCTTATTTCTTGAGAAAGGCTTGTATCACTATATATTTTCCTCTCAGGACTGCCTTTGCTGTGTCCCACAGATTTTGAACCATTGTGTTTTCATTATCATTTGTTTCCATGATTTTTTTCAATTCTTCTTTAATTTCCTGATTGACCCATTCATTCTTTAGAAGGATGCTGTTGAGTCTCCATGTATTTGGGTTCTTTCCAAACTTCCCCTTGTGATTGAGTTCTAGCTTCAGAGCATTGTGGTCTGAAATATGCAGGGAATAATCTCAATCTTTTGATACCGGTTGAGACCTGATTTATGACCCAGGATGTGATCTATTCTGGAGAATGTTCCATGGGCACTAGAGAAGAATGTCTATTCTGTTGCTTTGGAATGGAATGTTCTGAATATATCTGTGATGTCCATCTGGTCCAGTGTGTCATTTAAGACATTTATTTCCTTGTTGATCTTTTGCTTGGATGATCTGTCCATTTCAGTGAGGGGAGTGTTAAAGTCTCCTACTATTATTGTATTATTGTTGATGTGTTTCTCTGATTTTGTTATTAATTGGTTTATATAGTTGGCTGCTCCCATGTTAGGGGCATAGGTATTTAAAATTGTTAGATCTTCTTGTTGGACAGACCCTTTGAGTATGATATAATGTCCTTCCTCATCTCTTATTATAGTCTTTGGCTTAAAATCTAATTGATCTGATATAAGGATTGCCACCCCAGCTTTTTTCTGATGTCCATTAGCATGGTAAATTGTTTTCCACCCTCACTTTCAATCTGGAGGTGTCTTTGGGTCTAAAATGAGTTTCTTGGGACGCCTGGGTTGCTCAGTTGGTTAAGCAGCTGCCTTCGGCTCAGGTCATGATCCCAGTGTCCTGGGATCAAGTCCCACATCGGGCTCCTTGCTTGGCAGGGAGCCTGCTCCTCCCTCTGCCTCTGCCTGCCTCTCTGTCTGCCTGTGCTTTCTCTCTCTCTCTCTCTAACTAATAAATAAATAAAATCTTTAAAAAAATTAAAATGAGTTTCTTATAGGCAGCATATTGATGGGTTTTGTTTTTTTATCCATTCTGAAACCCTGTGTCTTTTGATTGGGGCATTTGGCCCATTTACATTCAGGGTAACTATTGAGAGAGAGGAATTTAGTGCCACTGTATTGCCTGTAAGGTGTTTGTTACTGTATATTGTCTCTGTTCCTTTCTGATCTATTACTTTTAGGGTCTCTCTTTGCTTAGAGGACCCCTTTCAATATTCCCCATAGAGCTGGTTTGGTGTTTGCAAATTCTTTCAGTTTTTGTTTGTCCTGGAAGCTTTTTATCTCTCCTTCTATTTTCAGTGATAACCTAGCTGGATATAGTTTAGTGTTCTGAATATATCATGCCAGTTCTTTCTGGCCTGCCAGGTCTCTGTGGATAAGTCTGCTGCTTTTTATAAAAAAAAAGAATATATATATGTATATATATACATATATATATATTAGACTGGTGACTAGATCAAGGTCACCCACTTAATTTTGGGAGTATTTTGCTCTCTTAGAAGAAACTACCTCCCAATATTTTAAAGAATAAAAAGCATATATAAGGGTAAACACAATGAAGGGATGGAATATGACTAAAGATGAAAAAAATTTTTTTTAATTTCTTTTTTTTTTATTTGTCAGAGAGAGTGAGCGAGCACAGGCAGACAGAGTGGTAGGCAGAGGCAGAGGAAGAAGCAGGCTCCCTGCCAAGCAAGGAGCCCAATGTGGGACTCGATCCCAGGACACTGGGATCATGACCTGAGCCGAAGGCAGCTGCTTAACCCACTGAGCCACCCAGGGGTTCCCTTTTTTTAAATTTCTAACAAAGGAGTTGATAAGGTTAGTTGGTTGGGAGAATAAAAAAAAAAAAGAAAGTGGAGAGAACTTGCTTGGGCTGGAGACTAGATCAAGCCTGGTGCTTGATTTAGGGTGTATTTTGATCTATTGGAAAAAGTTGTACCCCAAATTTTTTAGAAGAAAAAACCCTACGTGTATACAAAGAATAAAATTAGATACAATGAAGGATAAAATATGACTGTAATAATGAAGGTTCAAAAAAAATTTTTTTATGAAATGTATTAAGATAAACTAGTTAAAAAACATTAAAAGAGGAAAGGGTAAAAGTTAAAAAAAATTAGCAGAAGAGAAAAAAAATTAATTAACTTTGTAAGACTAAAAGATTCACGGGGAGAAAGCCATGAATTCCATGCTTTGCTTTCTCCTCCTCTGGAATTCCACTGTTCTCCTTGGTAAGTGAACTTGGTCTTGGCTGGATTTCTTGTTGATCTTCTGGAGGAGGGCCTGTTGTAGTGGTTTTCAAGTGTCTCTGCCCCAGGCGGAATTGCACCGCCCTTACCAGGGGCCGGACTAAGTAATCTGCACAGGTTCGCTTTCGGGAGCTTTTGTTCCCTGAATGCTTTCCATAGAGTTCTGGAGGACGGGAATGAAAATGGCAGCCTCCCAATGTCTGGCCCAGAGGAGCCAAGAGCTCGGGGCCCCACTCTTCAGTGCGCCATTAGAGAAAAGCGTTCAATCACTCCCGTCTCCCTGGCCTCCAGCCGCTCTTGGAGAAAATCGTGCAAACACTCCCGTCTCACTGGCCATTGGCTGCGCTCCGAGGTCACCCAGCCTGTGACCAAGTGTGTCTCTGTTTCTGGCACAGAGCCTCGCCTGGAGTCTCCAAACCCTACAGATCCCCGAGCTCTTCCAGGTTGGAGTCTCCCCAGATCTTGTGGGGACTCCATGCACAGAGCACCGGCCTGTGTCACAGATTATGTTTCAAGGTAACCCTGAGTTGAGAGCTCACTCCTCAGCTCTGTCTCCGTAGCTGGCTTCCCTGCTCTAATACCTCTAATACACTCAGACACCCCCAATCCTTCTGTGACCCCTGACCTGACGCCACACTGTCCCCGTGAAGTTTTCACCCCAGTTTAGCCTCTGGAGCGATGTCCCTCCATGGAGCAGACTTTTAAAAGTCCAGATTTTGTGCTCCATTGCTCCACTGCTTCCTGGGAGCTGGCCCCTCCCCCTGGGGTCTATCTTCCCGTGGCTTTGTATTCACTTCTCTGCTGGTCCTACCTTTCAGAAAGTGGTCAATTTTCTGTTTCTAGAATTGTTGCTCTTCTTCTCTTTGATCTCCTGTTGGATTTGTAGGTGTTCAGAATGGTTTGATAAGCTATCTGGCTGATCTCCTACTGCCTGATGTCGTCTCAGCCTGCTATGTCTCCGCCATCTTGACTCCTCCCTCTAGTGAGCTCCTTTTAAAGATTTGCCATGTTCCTTCATATTTGAATTTATTCTTTGCTGTTGATGTATGTGACACTAAACTTACAACCCCAAAAATGAGTATATAATTTTCTATTGTACTCCAAAGTAGAGAACACACTAAACGTATTTTTAAAAATCACAAGCAGTTTCAAGAAACTTCAGACTGTCCTTTGGCATTATTCCTCTCCCGGTCAGGAGATGGTGGCTAGGGTGTCAGGATCTGTCAGGAAAATAGAAGGGACAAGAGGCAAAATGTGCCAGTTATTTAGCACCATTTTCAAAAGAAGTTTTCTCAGAAACCTCAATGCTTGTATATCACTGATCAGAATGTAGTCACTTGGTCACCTTACATGTAAGAGTCTTTAACCATATGTATAACTACATCTATGGGGAAAATGGCTATTTTTTGAAAAATATGAATGCTTCATAAATTTGCATGTCATCCTTGTGCAGGGGCCATGCTAATCTTCTCTGTATTGTTCCAATTTTAGTATATGCACTGCCGAAGCAAGCACGGAAAATGGCTGTTGGGCAGACAACTAGTAGTCCACTCAACAACCTTGACCGCTTATCTCAGGGCTAAATTTGCATGCATTTTCTCTCCCTGTCATACCAGGTAGATGTTAAAATTCTCATCTTGCAGATGAGGAAACAGAGGTTTAGATGGGCTAAAAAACTTGCCTGCAGTCACAAGGCAGCATGGTATAGAACTAGGAATTGAATTTACTTCTACTTGACCCAGCTGCTGTTTTAACCACTGTACCTCATTGTTCCTGAGATGGTGCTCCAGATCTCTTGTTCGCTTTATTTCAGGAAACCAGAACTGGATTCCAAAGATGAATTAATTCCTCTGAAAGACATACAGGGAACCAGGGTTGATGTAAAAATATAGTAACCTTTTAAAAAATTCATAGGTCTAAGATGTCTTATGAATCTGCTTGCTTTGCTGTTTCTTGATTTATTATGGAGACAGGGCCCCATGATTTGGTTCAATATGGGGGAAAACATTTAAAGTTAAAAAGAACCTCTCTCCATGAAGGGAAATTTTAAATATTAAGTTTCTGATAATTGTATTTTATAAATATGCTTAGCTTATTTGTTAAAAAAATCTAGATAAATTGGTAGATAATTGGAGTAGCAGGTAGTGTTAGTAGATTAACCCCAAACTTGTTTTCAATCCCCTTCTTTTTTTCCCCCCTCTATTATAAGGGCTGAAAGCTACATACTTATTCTTACAGTCTCTACACTATGACTGGTGAAATGATAAAGTCTGGTTAATGATATATAAAAAAGTCTCTTCAGGATGTTTCTGGGAAAATTTTCCCTTTCCTGGTGAAGAGGACAGATACCACAGACCATTTCTTCTTCCTCCTGCCTGGATTTAGACCCAATGGTGAGCTCTAGCAGTCATTTCTCAACCAGAGATATTCAGATACTGGCTTTGATGACACTGAGTTGATGAATCAATGCCTACCTACAGATTTCTTATTTTCTTTATCTACTCTTAGTTATGTTATCTTTTACTTCACCTGAAATTAATTCTAATGTAATTAGTCATTGCCTTTCAATAATGGGACACAACAATTAGCAAATTGTTTTATTAAAAAATAAATATTGTGTGTATTGGCTCAATATAGAGAAATAAAAATTCATGTAAGCTTTTTGGACCTGAAAAGTAAATAAATTGCATATTGCATTTAGATAGCCACAAAAGAATTGCAAATATGGCCAACTGCCAAATGTTTTGTTCACTAGGATTTTCTTCCAGAAACAAAACAAACAAGATATTAACAAAAACTGGATTGCCTTCCAAAATGTTACCAGCTCTAGGCTGTCCAAAGTTGGGTAAAGTGGTTGCCTTAGTCAGTTCAGGCTTCTATAACAACATAGCACAAACTAGATGTCTTAACAAGAGAAATTTATTTCTTACAGTTATGGAGACTGGCCAAGATCAAAGTGCTGGCCGATTCCATTTCTGTTGAGAGGCTTGCATTTAGCCTTCTTGCTGTATCCTCACATGCCAGAGAGAGAGAAAGAAAGAGAGCGGAAGAGAGAGATCATGCTAGAGTTAGTTCTGGTGTTTATCTTTTTATAAGGTGCCAATCTCAGCATAAGGGCTCACCCATATGACATCATTATTCCCAAAGCCCTCACATCCAAATGTCATCATACTGGAGATTAGAGTTTCAAAATATGAATTTTGGGAGGACACAAGCATTCCATCCATAGCACCAATCTTCTAGTACACAAAACATTAACAGAGGTTCTCAGCTTAACTCATCTTGGAACAAACCCAATCCACAAGAGTGGATTTTTCATTAGTAGCCTAAGATTAATGATGCTCCATCATCCTGCTTTTTCACCTCTATTTTCGATATGGCCTACATGGTAATAATATTTTCAGTATAACTCTCTGGCTCAGAATTTCCTTTGTCCATACCAAAAAGAAATTGTAAGCAGAAAGCAAAGAATATACTTTAATCTTTATTTATTGTTTTTTTCTTGCCAGAACAAGTTTTTAGTTCTTTCTGTATTTCCACTTGTTTGAGAACTTTGGGTCATATCTAAATTTCTTTTCAGCTCTAAAATTATGGTATACATAGTAAGTGGATGTATCCTTCATTCTACAAACTTAATTGTTGTTCATTTATACTTTGTTCTCATTTTCCATCTTATGTAGCTCATGAGAACTGTGGCTGAGAATTTAGTATTTAAAAATTAAGTTTTGAGGGACGCCTGGGTGGCTCAGTTGGTTAGGCAGCTGCCTTCAGCTCAGATCATGATCCCAGCATCCTGGGATCGAGTCCCACATCGGGCTCCTTGCTCAGCAGGGAGCCTGCTTCTCCCTCTGCCTCTGCCTGCCTCTCTGTCTGCCTGTGCTTGCTCTCACTCTCTCTCTCTCTCTCTGACAAATGAATAAAAAAAAAAA
>RCUC01119113.1:0-127256 GCA_003697995.1 Taxidea taxus jeffersonii
CTGGAGGACGAGGACTAGGAGGCGGCCAGAAGAGGAAGGGCGATTGGAGGGGACGGTTCTAGGAGGGAGGGAATGAGGCACATTTTACGGCAAGTGGTCGCTCGGCAGCTGGGACGGCACGGGAGATGGGGTGCAGGCTGGGGAGGTAGAGCGGGCCGTGCAAAGGGGTAAAAACATCCTGCACAAAGCTCACAATGACTCTGGCTACAGAAGGGCCTAAAGGTGGGCACGCCTGGAGGCCGAGGGAATTACTGGGAGATTCTCATACAAGGAAAGCCAGGAATGGCGGGCGTCTGACCGACAGCGGCCAAGGGCAGAGGGCAAAGACAGCTCTGAAAGCTGCGGCGAAGGAGGCTCATCCCACCGAGAGACACAGTGCCTGGCCTCGGGGAGCAGACCCCTGGCAGAGGGGGATGTGGGTCCGGACAGGCTGCAGGGCCGGGGGTGGGGACAGAGCAAGCAGCCTGGGAGGTTGTACCTTTCTCGGCAGGAGGAACAGCCTGAAGGCCCAGAAGACAATGTCACTTTTGACACACTGAGTTCCAGAAGCCTGAGGGATAGCCAAGGGACACGTCCAGGGGGCAGAGCCAAGGAATGAACAAGTGAGCTGAGCCAGAGAAATCACCTGAGGAAGCGGCACCATGGGGTGAATAATGCAGAATCGGGGGAGAAGAGGCCCAGTGACAGGACCTGGGGACTTGGTGAATTGAAGAGATGGGAAGAGAAGGGAGAGACATCCGGGATTGGGACAAAGAGCACTGACCAGAAGAGGGGCAGGAGTTACGGAAGTCCCCTGAGAGATTTTCAGAAGAGAAAAAAGGGTGGATAAGTGGGTCAAGGGCGCTGAGAGGAAGACAGGGCTTGGGGGACCTTTGGTGCAACAAGGCAAACTGAGGCCTAATCACGGCAGGTCAGCACCTGAAGAGGGGGAGAGAGGCGTGGCCTGCAAGTTTAGAACTCTCTTTCCAGAAAGCTGGCTGAAGATGGAAGATGGGAGAAAGAGAAAGCGTTCATGGAGAAGCCTCAGGAGGAGACGGAATCATGCAAGTGTTCTGTTTGCTTTCAGAGATGGGGGAGATGCTGAGCTGGACGATATCCTCATGGAAAGACCAAGGCAGGGCCAAGCTGGAGACAGAGGAGACAGGTCGGGGGAGGCCTGATGGAGAAGTGTCTTGTCCCAGGAGGAGGCTGAGAGGGCACAGGAAGTAGGACAGTCATGGGCAGGAGGGAAGAGGGGCATGGGGGCAGCCCAGGGGAGGAGGCGGCAGCAAGGGGAGGTGAGATCCGGAGACCTAGGGCAGGGGAGGAGGAGGGCAAGCAGCACAGGATGCTGGGAGGCGAGGGGCTGAGTGATGGGGAAGTTGAGGCTGGTGGTGAAGCTTGCCAACACAGCTGGTACTCGTCCAGCAGCAGGTGCCCAGGGCAAGAGCCAAGAAGGGGCTGGCTGGCATGGTGAGGAGGGAGAGTGAGGATTCCGGCTGTGCTAGAGGGAGAGACTGGGCAGAGTGAGCCAGAAGCAGATGGGCCACCATTCCCAGCCTCTCCGCCCGCTTTTTCTCTGCCAAGTTACCATTGAGGAAAAGCGCTTTCTGCTGCCAGGGACAGCGATCTGCCATCCCGTGCTTATTGCTGTAGGAGTTGTAGTAAGAGGGAAGGGGACTGACATTTATGGAGCGCTGGTCACGTGCCGGACGCCGGCTAAATGACTGACACAGGGCTCGGCTGGCATATACTTTTGAGAGCAGGAAACCGAGGCTTAGGGACGTGGTGGAGAAATTCCCCAAGTCTCACGGCTAATAAAGGCAGGGCTGGGCTTCAATCCCTCCCCTGCCGACTGGACGCTGGAGCCCCGTACCGCGATGGTGGCTGCGTGAGTGCAAGGATTCACGCTCTCCTGCCATTCTTTTCTTTGTTTCTTTCCTATTCCGGGGTTCACACTTTTGCCCACTTCCCACCCTTCATCTCCCCCGGGCCTCTTCCAACCTACCAGTGTCCTCACAGACTGACTTCTAGGCAACTCTTGCATCAATGCATCTTCCAGCATTTCCTACCTCACTCTCTGTCCCAGCCCACTGCAGCTGACAAGGACTTCTGCAAGTCCTCACAGAGTACTGGCCACTATACACCCTGATCAAATTAGCGATAAACGACATGCCAACTCCCAGGAAGGGAACCAGGCTCGTGGAAGGGAACTGAGAATCTGAAACCTGAAAAGCCACTGCCCACCAGTAGATGTCACTACAGAGACACCCCGGGGCCGGCAGAGAGAACGCAACTCTAGGTACACTCTCCCATCACCAGAAAGAGCCCGCTAATTCCAATTTCTGCAAATGGAACCCTTTTGTGAAGGAAAAATGCTTCAATTTTGTGAATAACTACCACTGACGTGTTTTCCAGGACCACAGTTTGGTGTACCAGACTGGGTTTTGAAGAAAATTCAGACATGTGTAAGTTCTTAAATGTGCGAGAAGGAAAATCCTACATACCCTGTAATTTCTTTGTGTTAATTCCTGGTTCCAGTGTCTTAAAAGAAGGACTGCGATTTTCTGCTGTTAGGCAGAAAGCAGTTGCTAATGTGTATAGAAAATAATTCCAGTGGACTGGGTTCTCTTAGCACCAGAAAATGCTTTCCGAGGATGAACAGGACTAATACCAGGTTATCTTTCAGAAGTCACACGAAGGTGCTACCCACGGCCTTCTTTCTCACAAGCCGGTAACTTAAAACAGCTATGCCATTCCCTGGGCACGCAATGAAATGAAAATGTTTTTAGACTCTAAATTTATCATAATAAATGAATCCAAAGCTGCTTTTCTCTGAGGGACCCCACTAGTCCATCAGAGTCGTGTGCTGCTGCCAAACATACTCTGTGACATCATCAGTTTTGAACACAAAAGCCAAGATGTGCGGGCAGAGTACACAGCACTTAAGGTACGTAGTGCGTTCTTTCGCCCACCTCTAGGCCCTTCAAGTTGCTTCTGCTGAGGTGGCGGTGGTGGCAGTGATGACATGTGACAGTGTATGTTCATGTGTGGCTGCCGGTATGAAGAGATCAAACCACAAGAGAAAACATGGAGGATCAACCACTCAACTCGTATCTCAGCGATTCTGCCCAGCTTCAGGGACTTTGTAACATGCCTCTGGGATTTTGATGACTGAAGTAATAACCGTTACTGAAGAGTGACAAAAACCTGCATTGTCTGTTGCACTGGACTGTTTGTGTCCCCCCAACTCATATGTGGAAACCCTAAGCCCCTGTTGTGATGGTATTAGGAGGTGGGGGCTTTGGGAGGCGATTAGGTGGTAAGGGTGCAGCCCTCACGAATGGAATTAGTGCCCTTAGAAAAGAGACCTCGGTTAGCTCCCTCTCCCTCTTTCTACCACGTGAGGACACAATGAGAAGTTGGCGGTCTGTGACCCTGAAGAGAGTCCTCATCAGAACCTACCACACTGGCACTCTCATCTGGGACTTCCAGCCTCCAGAAACGTGAGAAAGAAATTTCTGTTGTCTCTAAGCGGCCCCATCTATGACTCTGTTAGAGCAGCCCGAACGGACTAAGCCATCTGTTGATCCTTGTCAGGTTTGTAACTCGTCATCAGAGCATACCCGAAAAGGCTGGGGTCCGTGCTGTCTGGACACCCTGCCTTGGCTGGTCACTCACTTGGGATATGGTAACAGTCTTTGAAGTTTTCTTTGATGCTTCCACTCCTCTGTGTGCAAGCGAAACGTGTTCCTCTTTATCTTCTTCGGGACTTGGGGAGTCAAAGATATCAGGGCTTGAAAGGGAAGACTGGATAAAGCCAAAAGAAAATGCTTTTGTCAGAATTACACCTTAGCTGACAGAGCTTTTGTTAACATAATGCTGTATGCTTTTCAAAGCACTCGCCACTTCTATTTTGTTTGTCTCCTCATTATAACCTCGAGAGGCAGAAAGGGTGCTATTATGTGTGCACTAGAGATAGTGGCAGGACTGGGACTAAGAAGCGAGACGTCCTACAGCAGGGATCTTTCCATGGGATCTTGGCACCGATGCCTGTCGGGCATTTCAGCTGTCCGGGCCTTTCCTGCTCCCTCCATCCTTCGGAGCCTCCCTTCTTTCTGTAAACACTTGCTACTGTGTGCTAAGCGCCGAGCCGTGCTAAAGTCAGGTGACATGCCGGACACGGTCCCAGCTCTCACAGGCTGACAGTCCAGTGGGGAGGGACACGCAGGGCAAGAGGAGGCTACCTCTGACCTGTCTCTCCTCCATTCCTCCTGGATCCTTTTCCAGGACCACGAAATCTGAGGCACAGCAAAGTGCCTGCAAGAACTCGTCGGAGAGGAACCGTTCCAGGGGGCACGAGGTCACAGGCCTGCGGGCCAGTGAGCAGCATTTGCGCCCTCCAGGGCACAGCCCTGCCTGCCCGATGGCCGGCTCACCTCTAACTGGGGGACTTATGGCTAAATCTCCACCCTCATGGGCACAGAATGGCAGCATCTTTTAGTAGAATATGGGGACAATAGTCCTACCCTTCCTGCCTCACTGTGAAGATCAAAAAGCTGGATGAATGTGAACCAGTCAGTGGAGTTTACTTGGAAGTAAATGATTATTGGGCTAGAATTTCGCTATTTTAGCAAAAAGCAAATGAAAATGAAGTGTTCCCAAGGCAAGGGATCTTTTTAAAATGAAGAATCGCCCAGAAATCTCTTTGGGTAAGCTCGCATTTAGCCGCACGTCTGTGCCGTCTACCCTGGTGGTGGGAAAATCATCCTATCTAGAATCATCACTGGTGTCATTACAGAAAAATCATGCCCACATCACCCCATGTTTATTTTCTTCTGTTTACCCTATTTTCTAAAGCAGAAACTAATATATCTAGGGATTTTTAAGCAAAGTCTTAGAATTAAAAGGTCTTATTTATCTTTGTTTTATCTGAAAATCCAATTACCTAGAATACCCCCAACTAAGCTTTCTTACTACTCTAAGCTTAACTGCTTAACCACATTGCAGTGCCTCTACCCCTTCAATTTGAGATTTTATTCAAAAAGCCAGTTTCCTCCTGCATAACCTACAGTTCTTGAGCTGCCAATCAAATCTCGCTCTTTGAATTCAATAAACATAAAGAAGCTCAGACTAGGGTGAGAGGTCCCAGGCTGGCTAATCCTGACCGGTGTATCTCCGCAGTCATTCCCTCTAGCGGCCTGGTAGGAACATGTCCATATCCATGATCCCATTCTGCTATGAAAAACCTACGGGTGCTAAGTAGAGGAAGAGCCAATACGAATTTGAACTGTCCATCCGCATGGGGATGGATGGGGACAAAGGGAAGGGAGTAATCATACCTCTTTAAAGCACAAATGTATCTTGTTATTTTAAGTCTACAAATGAAATTGTTGCACATAAAATGCCAAAATTTGAGTCACGGCGCCATAAGCTTCCTAAGGGCAGGGACCTTGTATGTCTCACTCCCAGTCATAGCCTTTGGATCTGGCTCAGAGCTGAGTCCACACGTCATAAATGCCTATAAATATTCGTTGAAAAAGTGTGTGAAAAAGGTGCAGGTTAAAAGCGAGTGAAGATGAGGTGCCTTTCCTCGGTCCCCCAGATATACACGAACCCCCAGGCATGGGATGTATGAACCAAGGATGGGGTGGGGGATGGTAAACTGACTTCCTCTGTATTTAATTCCAGATGCCTCAAGGCCCTCTAGACCTTTCAAAGTTGGGAAGAATTTGAAGGAAAAAACAAAATGGAAGAAGGATTTACAGAGAAGATGTGGGAGATAGGATCAAACACTTAGAGATACTAAGAGGCAATTAAATAGGTTGTGTGTGTGTGAGGCATGTCGGGGAGGGTGCGGAGAGAGGAAAGATGGTAGTGACACAGGACCCTATATGAAGAGTAAAAAAATAAGCCACTTTGTCAAGCCTTTCTTCCAGAAGGGTATCAACACATGGTTAGGGTAGTTTCCTACCAAGAGGAAAAGAAAAATAGCATGATTAAAACCCCACCCCCAAACTCAACAGATAGGAGAGAAGAGGTTCAAAGGAAGTGGCATTCTCTTTCTTCTAAATGCGGCCCTCTGCGGTGGGATCAGTGATGAGGCGAAAGGAGAAAGTGTTCTGGAAAACCTGCAAAAGGTTAATTCCTAGTTTATCTGGGTGACTGAAGATCATAAGACCTTAGACCTGCATTCCCAGCAAGGACAAGACAATGTGATATGGGAGAGGGGGAGGGAGAGAGAGAGAGAGAGAGAGAGAGAGAGAGATCGCTCGTGGATGCATCAAGTTTTTTTTCATGACATTCACTTCATTGTTTATAATGAAGAAGTATTTAGTGTTTTATAATGAAGAAGCAATAATGCACTGACCAGATAGACTCTCATATATCCACAGGCTGGAACACTAGGCAGCTATGAAATGTGACACCATGGAAAATGGGCAATGACTGGGGAGAAAGGTGCACAATATAAGGGGTGGGGGAAGCATGTACTATGTACCCCATTTGGAAGAAATAATGTTATACAAACAAATAGAATTTTAAATAAAAGCTACAGATACACAGCAAGTGGTTAACAGTTCTTAGCTCTGGAAAGCAGGATTATAGGTAACTTACTTTTGTCTTCTTGCATTTCACTGTTGAAATTTGGTACAACAAATATGTTACAGGTTTCCAGTGAGGAAAGAAGTTATTCGAAATGACCCACACAAAAACCTTCTTCTGTGGGTTATCTGGAGCACTCTGACTGGTCTCACCTACATGACGAGGTACCTCGTATGTGTACAATCTCCTAAAGGTGTGTGTGGGGTTCCGTGGAGGGGTGCCAATAATGGGGCTTCGAGAGAAAAAAGCTTGGCCATTATCAAGCACCTGTATAGTGGCAGATTATTCTGTAGCAACGTTTTGTTTATAGACCAAACAAACCTCGTTCTCCTCTCCCACCATAAAACACGACATTTTTTTTCTTACCAATTTCATTTCAGGTTCAAATAAGGATCAGTCTGGAAGGAGAAAGAAGGAAAGTGGGACTAGGCAGTGCCCACCTCACAGGCACATGTGCAAAGAACAAAGAGAAAGAAATACTGCTTGATTCCAGAAGACTCTCCAATCACTCTTGATCAGCAGTCTATCTCCGACCTCCCTCTCGTGGCTCGTCCTCATGTCAGCCACTGGCGGCAGAGTCCTTGGCTGGCGTCTCTAAGCTGACTTGCTCTCCAGCAGTAGGAGGAGTGAGGAGACACTTACGGAGGTGAGGGACTGGGACGGAGGCCGCCTCCCCGTGGCTTTTGGTCTGCTTGTGGTTGGGTGACTGAGTTTCTCAGTAGATGATACCACAGAGTCAAAACCTTCTAAGTCTAAAACAAAAGTAAAACAGAGTTTTATGAGAAAAAAATCAGAGTGAGGAAAGGTTCTTAGAACAGGCCACGGGCACCTTTTCCTTAATACTCATCCTTTATATCTGTCTGGATTGTGTCATCATCGATGAAGGCGATTTCCATCCTCTGGTCATCCAATGAATGAGGCAGGTCTTTTAAAAGCTTCAGAAAGAGGGGGTAAAGGAGGAATCCTTGTTCCTCCACAAATGCAAGTTCATTTTGCTAGATAAAACATTCCTGTCATCCCAACACGAAAAGCAGTTATCACAAGGTACAATACCCATGGGCAAGCAAATGCTGATCATTGATTCCGAAAGAGGAGAGAGGGCAGCCTCCTGCTCCCGTTCTAAACCACAGCCTGGTCATCCCCCTAATCGTAGACAATGAATTCCCTGGAGGTGGGGAGCAAGCTTCTACCTCTCCAGCTAACTCCCATAGCCTGGCACCATTCTGCTTCGAGAGGCATCACTCAATGGAGATGTGATCTTCGGTTATCAGTGCGCTCATTCATTCACGCCATCATGGCTGAGCAGCTACTCTGGCTACACACGGGGCCAGGTACCCAGGATACACCAGTGAGCATGGCAGAAAGCACCCTGCCCTCTGGGAGCCCCCATCTCTGTGACAGAGGTCTCAGAGGAATATAGAATCATTCAGCCAGATCACAACCACACCTCACAGGTGTCCAGGAGGAAGGCCTCTGCCTTAATTGTCCCATCTATCCTCTTCAACAAATAATTAGGTTAAGGGGTCACCTCCTTCTACCTAGTTTCAGCATGGATGTGTGTATGGGATGCACAAAGGAATGGCTGGCATAAAGGGGTTGACACTGAGACCCGTTATCGCTTGTGATGGGGGCAAGGCCAACTCTGGCTGACAAGTAGATCATGTTTCATTAGCCATGCCAGGCACCGCCTTCCCAAACTATTTCCCATCCTCCTGTTAATGGAGCCCCAGTTTTGCTTCCGAAACCATGTTTATTTTAGTCTAAGCCAGTGATAGCCATTCTGCTCCTCCTTGCCTGTGATTGGTCTAGAGGTGGCCAAAATTCCCCGTTATATCCTTCACCTGATGCCCCAAGTCATCACCTGATATTAACATCTCCCCACTTAATTGCGAATCGCTTTGTCTCTGATTGCAAAGGTAGTACATGCTCAATGTACCACTATTTTAGGAAAAACATGGAATTGTAACAAAAGAAAGTCAGGCATAACCTTACCACGCCAAGACAACCACTATTAGTGTTTCAGTATAGTACCCTCCAGGTTCTTCTTCTAAAAGTGGATAGTCTAGGTTCACACTATATGGAATACTGCATTTTGCTTATTTCACCTATCTCATACGCCCTGACTAAAAATTCTTCATAAGTATTTTGATGGGGGCATAATTTTCTGTTGCACTGCCGTTCATGATTTATTGAACCAACCCCCCGTTGTTGGATGATTCGTTTCCAAATCTTTCCCTCTTTGATTTTTGTTAATAGGAAAGTGCCGCACAGATAGTCCTGCATGCATGCTACAGACAATGAGTTTAGCGGGTTCTCCACGTGGCTCCCCAATGGGGAGAATGTAAGAAGGCCCAGGCCAGGGAGGTCTGCTGGTGGGTGGGGGCTGGCTGTGGAGAACAGGAGGCGCAAGGAGGCCAGGGGAGCTGCGGGGAGAGGAGAGGAACAGATGTTGAGCAGGCCGCCAGGGGAGGAGATGAAGGAGAAGGCCATTAAAGGTTCCGACACTCGAGCTGCTGCCGAGGGCCTTGGCTGGGCGCTACCAGGGGCTGAGGGTGCCCCCCTGTATCATGACTCTGTCCTGGCAACTGAAACAAGCTCTGGAGGCAAAAGCTGAGCAGGGTGAAGCAATTAGAGGACAGTTAAAGACTAATTCACTCTGGTTCTCCACCGTGGCTGCACAGTGAAATCACCTGGACAATTAAAAAAAGAGTGACTCGGGCTTGGCTCCCTTTCTGGGGACAGACTGAATTTGCTTGGGGAGTAGCC
This sequence comes from Taxidea taxus jeffersonii, assembly GCA_003697995.1. Lineage (NCBI taxonomy): Eukaryota > Metazoa > Chordata > Mammalia > Carnivora > Mustelidae > Taxidea > Taxidea taxus. Next base: position 9,349 of record RCUC01119113.1, read on the forward strand.
TGGGTGAGGCAGCTTTTCAGTCTCCCCCGCCCCCGTGACATTAGCACACCGCTGTGTAGAGAAGCAGCGCTCTAGCAGAGGCTGGGGGAGGAAGGGAGAAGCAAGGACTGGACTGAGCAGAGAGGAGAGGCTGCGAGGGCACCGCCACCAGGGGATTCTGAGGGATGGCCTGCCCAGGAGAGCTGTCAGGAGTAAGGCTTGGCCACAGACAACTCCTCCAAGGCCACGCTGGGCAGTGCTGACCTGGTGTGGGGGGCAACAGAGGTGCCCAAGCAGCTGATCAAAGTGGCAACCGAAGGCTCCGGGACTGGGGACCAGCCCAAAATGCAGCAGCGGGAGCGAGAAGGTGGCCGTGAGGTGACCCAAGCATGCAGAGTGGGGTCAAAGAAGGGGGTGGGGAGCAAAGGGAGCAGATGGGACAGCCTCAACACCTCCCCACCCCAGACAGGGACTCAGGATGCCCACTGGTGTGTAGGGACAGACAAGGTGACACCCAGGAAACTTCCTCAGGGCTCCAGGGAGCACTCCATCTTTGCTCCCCACCTAGCCACCAGGGCCCGTTAAAACCACGAAGTCCACCTGGGAGCTGAGGGTGTGACAACAGGAGAGGTTGTCCGTAATAAATCGCACTTTTAGAATGACTCAGGTGTGGCGTGTGCCTTCCGTGCTTAGACCGTGACTCCCCGAGGAGAGGAAGCCATCCTCATGCTCTCGACGTCTAGCACGTTCCTGGGACAAACCTGCGCACTATTCTGTGAATGAAGGAACAGGTGAACGAACGAACCAGACAACACGTGAGCAACCCGTCCCAGGAAGAAACTCTGATTCCTGAGCGTCGCTTCCAGGGGCGCCTATTGATGGGGTGCAGGGTGGCCGCTGCAGGCCGGGAGGCAGCATTCTGGGCCTCGCCTGCAGAGGACGCTTGGCTGGCCCCTTCCGCCTCACTGGCTGAGGGCCACGCTGAAAACACCCTGACACGCTGAAGGCTGGCCACCCTTATCCTCAAGAGATGGACAGACGGCCAAGAAGACTGCCTCATCCATCCGTCCCTGTCACTCAAGAGTAAGAGGATGGCCAGAGTCCTTCAGGGAGAGCCACTCTTTTAACCTCTTCATGCACATCCAACTACCTGGAACTTCCAGTTTGTACAAAGCACCTTTTGGAAACAACAACACGAAACTTCCGGAAAGAAAGAGCCACACCAAGCATGAGGTCGCTTGCCGCAAAGGGCACCTCAGAGCCCCAGGTGCGATGCACTTCTGCTTTCTGATGGCGGAGGGGGCCCACTCTGTCGTCCCGCAGCAGAAACCTTCGGTGGCCCAGAGCACGCTCTCGTGACTGCGGCCCCGGGAGCTGACATGAAGGCAGGCTTTCCATGACTAACTCATTGTGGTGTGAAGAAAATGTCCCAGTTTTCACGATGGTTTCTGAAATGAATCAGGCTGAAACTTGATAGAAGCTTTCTCAGCCTGGCTGGGAATTTTTCCTCTTAGTAACAAATGGTTTTAATGCTCACAAGCCAATCCAAAACTATTGAACTGGCAAATGGTGGGTATTTTTTTAAAAGTTAGTTTCATAAGGATGAGAGGTTTTTGGCTTCTCTCATACTTGAAAGATGAGCCCTCTGCAGACATACGGGGATAATTTATGTTGGACAGGAGCCAGCCTGGAAAGGGCGTTTGACTCTTTGTGGCACACACAGTTGCCCATTTTCCATCAACTGCAGTCATAGCCTATTTCGTTCAATTAGAAAATGTGGGCTTATTTTCCATGGATGGGAGGAGGGATGGTACCAGTGACCACAGGACACCTACGACATGTCCAGTGAGAGCGCAGAAGAGAAACAGTTAAAAATCTGAGACACGCCTGCTGTCACCAAAGGAACAGTTTTGCAAGCTCTTAAATGGCTGTTTAGTCCTTGTAGCTCATTGCTCTGGGCTGGAGAAAGAGCCCTAGAGCAGAAGTTTCCTACAGCTAAAGCGTGGCAGTGTCACTACCTCCCAGTAGCTCGGAGAGCTATCTGTTCCCCCACTTCATTGTCAAGGATCATCACGGCTGGCGGGGCTCCTTGTGGACTACAGGCCTAGAAAGGCTATAATGGACTTCTCACTCCCAACCTGGTACCACTCCACAGGCAGCCCCCAGACACACATGTGAAGCGAAGATCTGAGTATGTCCCCCTTCTCTGCTTAAAATCCTTCCCAAGTTCCCAGGAAATCCTGGTGACCTAGCGTGGCCAAGGCTCTCGAGGTATGGCTAGTGCCCACCTCTGTCTCTGTCCCTTGTGTGACTTCCCTTCCCTCCCCTTTCCCCTGGGGCCATCGAGGCTTTGCTGAGCAACCAGGTCCTCTTCCAAGAAGCCAGACTGCACCCTAAAGCCTGGCCTGGGTGCTCCCCTACTCACCCACCCCTCCAATCTCAGCACTCAGCACCCTGACTGGCTTTCCTTGTTGACTTATTTGTCTCCCCAGCAGGTAGAAAAGAAGCTATGGCTTTTATCTGTATTTTCCCCAGGACCTAATGTCATTCCTGGCTTCTGGTGAGTATTTAATACATGATTATTGAATAAATGAACAAAAAACATTTCTGGGCTTCAGTTTTTCCACCAGAGGGGAAAAAATGGGAAATTATCTGAGTTATCAGCTTTGTAGGGTTATTCTTTTGTAAATGAGAAATTATATGAAAATGCTCTCAAATCATCAGGTAGAATTTTGTTTCTGTATACCATTGTTGGAGCTGTGGGATTTGAGAACAGAGATCTAAGAGCAAGACTAAATTAAAAGAATAAAACAAAACACTTTTTTTTCTCCTTCCTTTTTTCCTTCCTCCCTCCTTTCCTTCCTTTTTTAAGGCAGTCTGGACAGGAAGTCTCACCCTGCATGCAAATCATGTGACTAGTGTGGAAAATCTGTGCAGACACCAAATATGGGCCATTTAGTAGGGGTCAAATGAACACCTGTGTTAGCTGAGTCACCAAATGAAAAATTCTCATTTAAGGAACAACTAGATTCTATGAGAAGATAAGCCCTCCAAAATGTGGAAGGATATAGCAGATTACCTGCTGTGTTTTCATTTGTAATCCAGGTGTGAGGTGTGTAAGACACAGCACTGAGAGGAAGCAGGTCTGAGCCACCGTTCAGCCAGCCCACTATGCCACACTTCACACACGCGTGCTCACTTAACTTGCGCAAAACCCACGCTGGGTAGGCTACTCTTTTCCACAAAGGGAGACAGACAGAGGACGAGAGTTTAGACAAATTGACCAAGGTCACAATCAGAAAGTGACAGGGCCCACATTCAGATTCATGTCTGTGGAATTCCTTCCATTATGGAGCACTGAAAAGACAGCAGGAACATTTTACCTGAACTCTCATTTAACCGATTCTGAGAATTGTTTCTATACCAAGAACAAGAAAAGATACTAGGACTGTAATAGGAATGTATACTAGGAATATAATCTTGTGTGTGTGAAGAAACCCCTCTATGCTCTGATAATAAGCTCTTATTTTATTCCAATGTGTTTTGGGGGGAGCCGTGGTGGCTCAGTCGGTTAGGTGCCTGACTCTTGATCTCAGCTCAGGTCTTGATCTCAAGGCTGTGAGTTCAGTCCGGTGCTGGGCTCCATATCCAGCATGGAGCCTACTTAAAAATACATACTTATTCCAATGTGCTTTTAAGTGGACAGAAAAAGGGACTGGCTTCCTTAAGGAAATCTCTGATAAGAAATGGAAGGTGTTAGGCAAGTTAAGTCAGACTGTTCAGCTATTCAGTACAAAGTAACTTTTATGTGGAAACTTGTAGCTGAAGAGGTAAGAGAGGGAGATAAGGAGTTTCTTTGCTCATTCACTTAATAAAATCTTTATTAAATATCTACTGTGTGCCAAGCATAGCTACAATTAGGAGAATGAAAGTACAATCACTCTCTGTCAGCACTCTCCATTAAAACTTGCTGTGATGACGGAAACCTGCCGTATCTGTACCATCCAATATGGTAGCCACTGGCCCCACTTGGCTGCTGAGTGCATGGAATATGGCTAAGTGTGATTACTTAAAATAAATTAAATTTAAATAACCGCATGTGACTAGTGGCAATGAAGATCTCTACCATGATCCTACATCATGGTATTGGCATTTCTTCTCATTTATGCTCAGTCCACTCATTCTGCGCATATACGCTAAGTGAGCTCTACAATCCAGGCTCTGGGCTAGGCATGGAGGGATATGGGGGTGAACAAAATAGCCATGGTCCCCGCCTCACAAAGCTTAGAGCCCCCAAGAGCGATGGTCTTTTATACATATTATTACAAATTCTGCTAGCTACTATGAAAGAAAGGTAGAAGATGAAATTAGGAATGATAGCATGGGAATCTAATTTAAAATATGGAGAAGCGGTAAGGGAAGGGGGGGCATGGCTTTCTGAAGCGTAGCACTGAGGAGAGGTAAAGTGCTTCACAGGGATTGATAACAGGCAACAAGAAGTGGGGAAAAGTAACTTTTCAGATTTGCTTTCCTTTAAAAATTGTTTACTACATGCCCGAATTTGTTATGCAAAATGGTTCAGGAAATAATGTATTTACTGGAAATAGTCGTTATGCTATTATTATAGGAATATAAATTGGCACAGCCTTTTTGTAATGCCATTTGGCAATACCTATCTCAAAATGCCAGTGCATACACTTTCAGATAGTTCACTTCTAGAAACTGATCCACAGAAATGTTTATGTCGGGGCACCTGGGGTGGCTCAGTCAGTGAAGTGATTGCCTTCGGCTCAGGTCATGATCCCAGGGTTCTGGGATCGAGCCACATGTTGCGCTCCCTGCTCGGCAGGGGGTCTGCTTCTCCCTCTCCCTCAAGTAAATAAATAAAATCTTAAAAAAGAGAAATGTTTATGTAAGTGTAGAATGATATATTTATTTACGAGGCCAGTGGTCTTCAAACTGTTTTACTGGTGCGCCTCCTAAAATAATTTTGAAAACCCATGTGCCCCCTTATACGTCTTAAGTTGACATCTAAAATTTGAGATTTTTTTGTCACAAAAGATGTAATTTCTGCTATATTTTAAAAGATAACTATGATATTGCTCTCTTAAATATATTCCACATACATCTGAATGCCATAACAGTTTAACAACTATTGTCATCCTTCTCAAAAAGTCACGGATAAGCTGGGGCATCTGGGTAGCACAGTCGGTTAGGCATCTGACTCTTGGTTTCTGTGCAGGGTCATAAGACTGAGTCCCATGATGGGCTCCACGCTCTGCTTGGAATCTGCTTGAAACTCTCTTTCCCTCTCTCTCTGCTCCTCCCCGCTGTGCTCGCTCGCTTTCTCTCAAATAAAATACACAAATCTTTTTAAAAAATCATGAATAAGATTTTCTTTAGCAGTTGGAAATTCTGCACCACCCCTTTCCCTCTCTGAATTTGTACTTCTGTCATACTGCTGGATTTTACTCTAATGTAATGCACTTTTCTGCTTTTGTTAATTTTGTCTTTTGTTCATTAAAACGTTTGTCTTTTCTTCTATAAAAAACAAGGTTATAAATAGAAATTTATGCTTTCTTAAGTTCCTGAAATCCTAAGGTTCTAAGTGTAATGGTTTTTCTTCTGGAAGGAGTTACCATGACAATTATTAGTAGTTTATAAATGATCAAAGCAAATGTATACACACGTACCACACATTTTCATAATCTGTTGGCATAAAAGAGGGGAATCTTAACTGGGCTTTCCCCCCAGATAACTTTATGCACATGTGTATGATTATTACTTAACATGAGAATGACATGGTTTGGTACTGATTCTATTCCTATTTTTCATTTTATAGATATAAATGCCAAGAAACTTTGTTCACGTAAATCGAAATATATAGGAATGGAAAGAATTCTGTTATCGCAACGTCACTCAATTCTTTGAACTCTTTCCAAGATATATGGCAAAATCAGACAGTGGTCTAGCATCACCAAGAACTATTTTGAACAATCTATCAATGAACAACTCAGTCGGTGCCTCCTTCAATCTTGTCGGAAGCAAAGAATTAGAAACCAACCAATTTATAAATGGATTTTTTGTCCAGTCAATAAAGTCACTCAATTTCTCAAGTCCAATACCAATCTTGGAAGTGTCTCTTAGTTTGCAGTGGGAGTTTGCATACCTGTGGAGTGGGCAAGAGATTGGCTATGTTGTGTAAGCTGGGATTGGGTCACTGGGAAAGGGGAGTGCAAGGGGAGAAGCAGCCTGCCAGTGGGTTCCCAGGAGAAGAGTTTGAAGAAAGAACACATAAGAAATGAGGCACTATCCATGGCCTGGGGAGTCTCCACGGCCCCCCAAGGTGCAGGTGTCCCTGTCTAGAGATCATTGTCCTAGGCTGCTCTTTGCAACATTGCTCTGAGAGAGCTGGTTCTGCTAGAATTATACCATGGAATATTATGTTGACATTAAAAGTACAAGGTTGGGAGAGGGTGGTGGGGTTACATTATATGTTTAAATAAAAAAGCTTAAAGAAAAAAAAAAGTACAAGTTTGACCTATGTGACTTATATGGAAAGATGGAAACATACATTATTCACTTCAAAAAAGAACTGTGGACCCTAACGGTCCTAACATACAACCTGATCACATTTGTAAAAATTCATCCATCTATCCAATCATGGAAAGATAGAAGTCTAAAAGCCTGTACAATAAATTAACAGTGATTATCTCAAAGAGAGGTTGAAACCCTGAGGGGGCTTTCATTTTCTACCTTCCTGCATTCTTTTTTTTTAAGTACCTATTCCCTTTGTAACTGGGGGTGGGGTGGGGAGAGGTTCTTTAAAATCCAAATACAACTGAGTAGATCATGTAAGAAACGATTTCAGATGCCACTATGGAATTTTAGTCAGCTGATTATGGTATGTGTCTAAGAACTTTCCTGCTTTCTAATAATAGTAGTCCTGGTGAGAACGTAGGTTGATGTCTGGTTCTGCGCCTCTGTCTGACTACAGCTACGCCAACTACCACTCGGTAAGCCCCTGTTTTGTGTCCGCCATTTCAAATCATCAGGTCTACATATTACAACAACCCTCTAAGGCAGTGGGGCATTACTAACCCTGTGATACATAAGACGAAAGTGGAGCTCAGAGCCATTCAACCGGAACCTTGCAGAGCTATCCATCAAATTCAAGTGTGCCTAACTTGGGAACCCAGGGTTTCTCTAACACACCCCACATTTTCCTTGGTGATTCTATGGGATGATCTTGTTTCTGTATAAGGGTTCACTCTATGAGGTCAAATTTACTTAGGATGGCAAACATCCTACCCATCAATGTTTTTCAAAAATTATGATCTATTTTTTAAAAGGTGAATGAATAATTTTCAAAGCTTTATAAAAAGTGATGCCTTAACTGTTATGCCCACAATTGTTAATTACTTAAACTTCTGTTTGGCCAGCAAATCTTTTATTCATTTATTTTTAAGGATTTTATTTATTCATTTGATAGAGAAAGAGAGAGAGAGAGAGAGCACAAATGGCAGGGAGAGGCAGAGGGAGCGGGAGAAGCAGACTCCTGGCTGAGCAGAGAGCCCGATGTGGGGCTTGATCCCAGAACCCTGAGATCATGGCCAGAACTGAAGGCAGATGCTTAACTGACTGAGCTACCCAGGCACCTTGGCCTGCCAATCTTTTATAAGCAAAAATCTTCAGGCCAAAGAAAACCCTAGATGAGACCTTAAAAGAGCCAAATTAGCAGTTCTAGGTTAAAGGAACTAACAGAACTGAGGGAACTGCAGTTAAGAGACAAAGAATAAGCTATTTCATCTTGAAGAGGAATCAGAGGTTGCCAAAAAAGATGTCCAGAAAACACAGCTAAAAGAACAAAAGATGTCCAGAAAACGTAGCTAAAAGAAACAGAGCCTCACAGACAAGCCTGTGAGGCCGAACTGGGCTGCTTTGATCATTTCCTCCAAGGCCCTGGTTTAAAGATGAGAAACCAAGATCCACACCTGAAACTGATAAAATATTGTGTGTCAACTCTACTCAAATAAAAAATAAAAATTAAAAAAAATCCGGGACCCAAAGAGGTGTGTGCCATGGTGGACGGCCTGCTCTAGTGGGCCATGTGTCCGGAGGACACGTCCCCTTTCAGGGACCCGAGGAACAGGGCATTTCATCTCATCCAATGGCACTTTACTGACAGACAAGATGAGCAGTCAGATACTCATAAAAGAAAATGTTTGCGTGTGAAACAACAATATCCTAATGCCTAGAGTTACACAGAACCCAAAATTAAATGCCAAGTAAAAAAACTCAAGGAGAAAAGACATTCTGTCTGAAGCCCAGTGCTCTTGTTACCACACTGGGAGGGACAGGCCCTCTAGAACTGGAAGCTTCCATTCTCCAGCCTTGGGGAAGGAAGAGGACAGAGTTACAAAGCATTTAAAGGGTCCTTTAGGGGCACCTGGGTGGCTCATTTGGTTGAGTGGCCGACTCTTGGTTTGGGCTCAGGTCATGATCGTGGGGTCCTGGGATCAAACCCTGTGTTGGGCTCCCCCATCAGTGGGGAGTCTGCTTCTCTCCTTCTCCCTCTCTCTCTCTGCTCCTCCTGCTCATGCTCCCCATCTCTTTTCTCAAGTAAATCTTTTTTTTTTTTCAAAAAGCACCCTTTAAAATCTGACATTGCACGAGTGATTTGAAAAAAAAAAGTAATTGTAACCCTATAAAAATTAATCTGCTAATTGAACATTTCTGGGCAGTACTGAGTTTTCACCCACACTTGAACACCTGCTTCTCTCTGGGGCCTTTTGTTTGTTCCTGACATTTCTCTCCCCAGACCCTCATTTCTGCACATATGTGCTGGACCTGTAATTTTCAGAAGCCTCCCCAAGAACTGGGATGAGTCCATGACAAAGCTACCACCTGTCTATAAAGTGCCAAGGAAAAGAAGGTCAACATTGTGAGTCTCCCAGTAAGCTAAATTTGTCCAATTTTTAAATCTGGAGATTATTCCTACCAAGCAATGGCCTTTGCTTTTTAAAATGTCCTCAATTAGTAAAACGAAAGTCAGCAGTCCCTCAAATTAAAAGCCTTTTGTGTGTGTGTAAGTCTTTGAATTCTAGAGAACACGAACAACCTCAGGGAGAGATGACTCAAGCGTGGGGAGGTGGGGAGTACCACTGCAGGTCACCACGCAGCTAAATAAAGCAGCTTCTCCGGCTCTAAATAAGGGCTCCCTGTTCACTGACACCTCATCTTTAGCTTGTCACCACCAGATCCAATTACCCTTTAGCGGGGCGCACCAACCTCACTCCTAAGTGCTCATCACTTTTCTCATTTAATAAATCCAAGGTAGCAGGAGGTGGTCTGGGCCAAGGCATCCACATCAGGCCTTAACAAGGGCCCTTGGCTAGAGAAGGGAGTTTGATAACTCAAATGTCCTCCTTAATGAGGTGTAGTTTTGTCTATAATGCTTTTAGCGTGACAAAGAGGTCCTTGAGTGTGGTTTTCTGGCAGGTCATAGATATTTACAAGTCAAACGGAAGCCATAACAGGGCTCTGCCAATCTGTGAGCCCACGGCCAGTGGGCAGAGGGCACTGCAGGCCAAATGAAGGCCATGTGCAATCCGAGAGTGCACCTCACCTGTTCCCTTCTTGCTTCCATGTACGTTCTCAGCACGGAGGCCTCAGTCGAGCACAGTGCGGAAGTAACAAAGCTTACTGTGTAAGTCTCCCTGTTGAGTATAGACTACTTTGCCCCCACTGGGTGTCCCTCCGCATTTGCATTCTTCAAGGGGCTGATGGTCTCAGCATGGAGTAGAGACACTCAAGCCACTGGGCCGAAGAAAGGCTGCGGGAGCCCTGGCCATCGAGGTGGGCAACCAAAATCCCAGAGCAGGACACGCTGCCTCTGTGCACAGGTGAGCTTCTGGGCCTGGTCCCAGGTCCACGAGGGCAGTGGGCACTGTGAGCCCCTCCAAGCCGAGAGGCATTGGAACATATCCGCTAAAGACCTGAACGTCCCTCTGCTCATCTTACCCATCAGTTCCTTTTCCTTGTTGCTGGTAGACGGCTGGAGGTGCCTCGGGGAGGATGGCACCGCTCCCTCTGTTTTAGAATCATTCACGCCACCAAACACATCGCTCTCATGGGGCAAAACATGTATCCTCATCTCTCCACTTTGATCTGTTTAACCCCCACTTGTTTCTACAGCATTCATGTGCCTTTTCCTATGGGCACTTTGAACGTTCACCGCTTTTGCTCTTATTGGATGCGATGGGATGAAAGAGGCTTGCGGAATTCCCATCAAAACTAAGCATGGACCTAGCCAACCCCACAGACTGCTGAAGACTGGGACTGCCCCGGTCAGGGCTGGACAGGCAGGGGTAAGGGCCGCGGTTTGGGTGTGGCCTGATGTTTCTAACTGCAAATGGCCGCCTGTGAATACCCGCAGCATTCACGTGGGACCAGACTCTTGGAAGTGCCGAGAAGGACGAGGCCTTGCCATCAGCCCATCTCTTCTAGGACTTCGAGGTGATTTTGAAATCAGTACTGGTTGCCAGCTTGACCTCATTTACTCACTGCAAACGTAGACTGTGAGCCCTAATGGTCTTAGGGGAGAGGAAGGGAGCCACATGAGGACATTGCAGGGAGAGGTCTGGCGTAGAGCCTCTTCCAAATGAACTGGAGCCAAGGCCAAGTGTCCCAAAGTGCAAGGAGGACACCAAAAATGCTCAGAGTGCTGACTAGGTTCAAGTTCCATCCACCCGAAGTTCAAGATGTTTCACTTCCTTGGTATAAAGCACATGACCCTAGAAAGCCCAATCGCTTTTGCTTTTTGTCGTCACACTGGGGACATGCATATTGCTTCTCAAATAGTCCTGATATAAGTTGGTGTGGAATTGTGACCTGTGTCCCTGGATAGGAGCCGGAACAGCTTTTAATAGTTTTATTGGGGTATCATTTGTATATCATAAAATTCACCCAGGTTAAGCATACAACTTAATAATTTTTAGTTAATTTATGGAGCTGTGTAACCATCACAACAATCCAGTTTCAGAACCTTTCCAGGATCCCAAATCAATGAGGTCTTAGTAGCATTCCCAGGGTGTTAGCAGGAAAGTGCGTTTGCATGTCCTGGTCCAAATGAACCACAGGCCAGGAGGCATCTGTGAGAGATCTGAGGACAAGATGAAGTTAAACTTCTTAGATCTTCCAAACCAGTTTTATGTCCTAAGTCCATCAACTTTAAAGCTGGCACCCCTTGGCCCCCAAATTGATTGCCATGTCCAGTGTGTATCTGTGGATCAGGTTGGAAAGCCGGAGGAGAAATTCCCAGCTTCCCCATGTGAAGAGGGGCTGCCGGTCTGGGGAAAGTGGGATGAGATCTGAATAGGATGGGTGGGGAACGACGGTCAACAAAGGCAAGCAGCAGAGGAGAAGTGGGAAGGGTGGTTTCCAACTCAAACAGTCGCATCTGGATGGCTCAGCTCCCAGGCGGCTTCCCACCTGCGGGCCCCGCTGCTGTCTCTGTGCTTCAGTGGGAAAGAGTCGGAAAATCTCCATGGTATTGGAGTGTAATAATAAATCCTGCCGTGCCGTGGGAACTACAATATATGGCATAATAAAAGTAAATGTTATGGCACTTGACTCCTCGGCCTATAATCTCCCATTCAATCTGAGCAGAGAGTCTTCCGTCAGCAAGAGAAAACTGGACGATTTAATTTTCATTTCTATTCATGCACAGGCCTGCTCTGGAGCTCATCCATGGCTCCGATTATGTTCCTTGAAATATGGCCCTGAAGTTTGATACACAGTATCTCAAACCGACATCAACAACTTTGTTTTGGACTAACTGATTTCATTCTAAATTACTGTGGGCTGACAGATGCTGGTGGCTGCCCACAGGAGATCGGAAAAAGCCATGTTCTCTAATTCAATATTATAATAATTTTAAATTATAGCTTTATTAAGAGGAAACAGGTTTATTTATAGCTAACACTGATGATTTCTAAGGGCTTTCAGGGCTGTATTGGGCTATTCACTGCGGCCCACATTTGGACAGCTTCAATTGTTTGAATCACGAACAAAACATTCTGGTACAAATAATTTTCTTCTTTACGTCAAAGCAATGAACGAATGCTACAAAAGTGGAGACACAAAGCAGCCCTGAAAGGTGCCAGCCCCTCTGAGGTGTCCTGTCCTCCTTGATCCACCCACCTACAAGGGCATTTCTGCCCCATCGCCTAATGACATTCTGCTTAAAATCCGTTCCCCCCTTGGCCTCCAGAGGTTGCCAGATTCCTCTTTTCCCTTAGATGGGGACTTTGTGCACGGTTTAGTCATCAAGCTCTAGGTCCTTCTTCCTCTTTTCTCATGCTAAGGCCTTTACTTATCTTCCTCACTTAACTATCCCTTCTAAGCAGACCATAGCATTGATAAGAGGCGTTTCTATCATGCAGCCCATTAAGTGACGTTACAGAACTCCAGAAGACAAGGTGAGGAAGTTGGGAGAGATGTCAGTTTCCTTCATCAGTGAGGAAGCTGCAGCCGGGAGGGGCGGGAGAGGCGGGAGCGGCCGTGTAAATTACGAAGGTTTTCCCAGCCTGGAGGCAGCAGTCTGCGCTCCTCAAGCTCCTCACGCTAGGGTATGCACATGCCAGCCCTGCGCTTGGTCTTCTAGAAGGTCCTCATCTCTGCTTACAAACCCCGTCGGCCTCTACAACCTCAGCTCTCCCCAGCCTCGACCTTCTGGCTTCCGCCTCATGGAGCACTAACATGGGGACATCTGACCAGATCTCAAAGTAAATAAATCCACATTTCCCCCCAAACCGGTTCCTCCCCCAGACATGCTTATTTCTACCCAAGTCACTTTTCCCTAACCCTAAAACCTCACAGCTGACAAGGGATTCTCTCCTCCTCCCTCCTCCCCAACCCAGTCAGTGCCCGAGGCCTAGCAATACTTCTTTTGCTTTGCTGCCTCCACATCTAGCCCTTATATTGCGATCTTGTGGCGCAGCTTAATGCAGGGTCTCTCTTAACTGCCTCTCACCCGCACTACAAATAACCTGACTTCTCAACACCCATCTTTCCTTCATCAGATTGGTCCCACAGAGCTCCATCAGTTATCATCTGAATGCTTAGACCTGATCCTGTCACTTCCATGTCAAACCACCGCCTACCGAATAAATCACAGGTGTGTCCCTCCCCTGCCGAATCCAGCCCAGACCTTCATCTGCAGGGCAGCTCCCCTCCGTGCTGCTGCGAAGGCTCTCCTATGGCCAGGCTGATCTGTGCTCAGTTATCCGCACTCCCCAAGGGATCTCCCTGCCTGCCTCTGCCTCAGTGAATCCAACTTCTAGATCCAGAGGAGTCTGCCCCCCACTCATGGAGCCTGCCCTAGCATCTGGGCGCCGCAGAGCCTCCCCAGCTGTGACTGGCATTACCTTCCAGCACTCAGTGGTCAGTGAGGCAGTCTGCTAGTGTTACCTCACTTTCCATTTGCTGTCCCAGAGGCCCAAAGAGACACAAAGCTGCTAGATGGCAGGTCCTGTGTGTGAGGGCCTTGGTATCCATTCGGCCTGGCCCTAGAGTAGATACTCAAGTATTTAGCGGCTGATTACAAGGCCACCAAGGATAGTCTCTTGCAATACAAACAATATGCATGACATGATTAGCTTGAGGAGTTTACGGCCTTCAAGGATTAACGTCTTCTTGGTAAAATGAGAGCAAACTAAGCCTCAGCAACTCTTTCTGGGCGCCCAAATAGACACGACAGGGGCTCAGTTTCCACATATGAAGAGCTTCTATAGATGAACCCACTTCGATCAAGGCCCCCAACATTTCCAAACTAGCTTGTTAGACTGAGAAATATGAAATGCCTATTTTGGCGAGAGCCACCCAAGTCATCTCCAGACCCAAAGAAAATGAGAGCCGAAGGCCAGCGCTCTTCCCAGGCAAGGCACAGCCCTTTGTGTCCTGGAGGGGGGAGAATACCTCCCTTCTTGTGGGGGGCCCCACATTACCTTCCCCGCCACTTCACCAGCTGGCCATCCTGCCTTAAAATGCGGGCCTGAATGTTAAAACACAGTGGCAAGACCAGAACTTCATCAGGCTCATTCTGATGACTCCATCTCATTCATAGCCAATCACTGCCCTGCTCTGCTCTGCCCTTTCACCAGGTCAAAAGCTCCAGCAGGCCAGCATTTCTATTATTATTCTATCATCCCAAGCTGTCAGAAGCCCTGGGTCGTGCTTCCTGACTGGGCTTCTCAAAGGCTGGGGTGGTTAAACAGCCTCTAAGAGCAAGTATTTTTGGTGTTTACAGTCACAGTGACAGATCCTACCACGGAGTCTTTACAAGATCAGGCCACAACTGCAGTCAGCAGTTGTAAAGACACAACTCTATTAGCAGGTTTGGAAAAATACAGCAGCCCAAAAAGGAGGAGTAACCCCAGATGCCAGGAACGCTCACGTTAGGCACTCGGGTGCCTCTTACGGGTCTGCCAACAGTCAGATGTTTGTTTCTAAGTCAAGCAGCCAATGCAAAAGATGCTGGAAATCTTCCATGTCAAATCAGTCCCTGAGAGTGGCTGCCAGAGGTTCGGGAAGGGGTGGGGGACAGGAGGGACATAGGTACAGTTATAAAAGGGCAACACGGCGTGATCCTGGTAGCGACAGAATGTTCTGTATCTTGACCGAGGGGGAAGATACACAGACCTAACACATGTGATAAAACCATAAAGAACTAAAGACACACCGGTACTAGTAAAATCAGGGAACCCAGTGGACGTATCCATGTCAATATCCTGGTTCTGGTCTCAGACTGTAGTTTCATTATGACGTTACCATTGAGAGAAAAGGGGTCAAGGGTACGTAGCTCTCTCTGTATTACTTCTCGGAACTGCATGCAAATCTCTAATTATTTCAAAGTAAAAAAATTCATTTTAAAAAGGCAAATTCCAAAACGTAGCCCTATTATGGAGAATATTATGACCATGATAGGTACAAATAGAAGATGTAAAGCTAAGAAAAAAAAATTTAGCCCCCAGATCTAGACTTTTTTTTTTTTTTAAAGATTTTATTTATTTATTTGACAGACAGAGATCACAAGTAGACAAGAGAGGCAGAGAGAGAGAGGAAGAAGCAGGCTGTCCGCAGAACAGAGAGCCCGATATGGGGCTCGATCCCACGACCCTGGGATCATGACCCAAGCTGAAGGCAGCGGCTTTAACCCACTGAGCCACCCAGGTGCCCCCCCAGATCTAGACTTCTTAAAAGGGCTGTCACCTGAGTCAGACCAATAGTAGCCTCAACCAGCACACATGCGACCTCATGTCACCCACGCATGCACCCAGAAGACCCTCTCACTTGCTTCCCCACAGAGACTTTAGCTACCTTTCCCTTCATCACAGTGCTATCTTGACCTTTGAAAAACTCACCCATGTTCTCAATTAAGCAGCAATTATCATGCCAGAGCTCATTTTAAATTCAAACTCAAAACACTGAGTGTTGACTACAATGAACTGGGCCATTCTGCATTTTCACCCATTCACCTTTTTACATTAAATACATAAGTCACTGGAAAATATGAATATAAGTGTTAATGCCCACTTTTACAAAAGGCTTATTCATCACCTCTTTTCTTTAGATTGTTCTCCTAAGGTCAGGGAGAGTAAAAATTCCAGGCATTCTGTTTTAATGTGGAAATCACCATCACAACCCCTTCTTTACAAAACCACGACATCTAACACCGATGGTGGGCTATTAGCCTTCCCTTTAAATGGCTGTGTTGTTCTCACCAGGCTGCTCGAAGGGCCAACCCAAACGCTGCAGTTCTTTGAAAATTTTGCGAAGAGAAGCCAGAACGCTCGCCTTACTCACCGATGTCATTGCTGCGATCCGAGAGATCCTTGTCCAGGATGCCAGAAATCGAACTGCCCACCAAGTCAATCTTTGGACCGTCACCCCTACATTAAAAACACAAGTCCAGGCATTTAATAATTGGTGTGTGTCCTTGTCATTGTGTCAGCTTTCTCGCTGCACACACGTTAATAAGCGTGCTGTGCATGGGGCGGGTGGCACCACTGCCTGGGAGGGAGCCAGTGGGACCCAATAACCTATCCAACTGCATGGGCCTCGGTCAGACCGGCCGACAGACTGGATGCCCACCTCTCCAGCACACATTTTCAGAGAGGGCTGTTTTAATAATGACTGTTCAGCAATATACCTTCAGCCACTAACCCTCCCGCTGGTACACAGGGTACGACGCGGGGCCTCCTCCCGCCCCATGGCCAAATAAGCACCAGCAAATGGTAACCAGAGCCTCCTTTTTAAGGAGCAAGGAATTTAGCCAATGCTGCTTGTCAAAGGTCGGCTACTTTTAACCTTGAGAAGAAGGTTTTCTGGCCTGAGTCGGAGGCATCAGCTGGGGTGCTGACAGGCACAAGGGGCTGAGTTTAAGGTCTGGCAGCCTGAAAGCTGGCGCTGGGGCCTAGCCCTGTAAAATTAGATGGCTCTTGGGTGGGTGCTCCCATGCCCGTCAGGACACGAGTGACTTCCCTCTTTATCTGGACAAGGAACAGCCCTGAGGGGTGGGAGCGGGCCTCTGAAGAAGAGACAAACAGCCCACTCCTGCGGGAATAGAAGGTGTCTCCGAATTCCTCTGAAAAGGCAGATCTCTAGACCCTTTCAGGGGGATGAGCCCCGAACGAGATTATTTGTGGTCTGTGATGGTTGTGAAAGAGGAAAAGATCCTCACCCATAAAATGAGGGAGAAGCCAAGGAGTTGTTCTGGGAAAGCAACAGAAATAGGCCACCTCGTGGCTCTGGGCAGTCACCGTGGCCTGAAGCCAAACCACACAATGAGGAGCAGAGTTGCTCAAGGCTGCCTGTCAAATACCCATCATGCAGGGCATATGGAGAGGGCCACGCCAGGAGGTTCCTACTCTGGAGGGGCTCACGGTCTCCATGCGAGAAACAGATAGACACACACACAGGCCCACACGGCACAGGCTGGGCAAGGGAAGCGTACATTGAAGTCATAGGGGAAGAAAGGACTGGGTCAGTGCGGGGGATCTGTGTGGTGTGGTCAGGGGCACACAGTGGAGGTGGCCTTCCGGCTGGGCCTTGGCGGGAAAGGGAGAGAGGATATATCAGTAAAAGGCATGATTAACCAAGGACCCGAGGGGAGGTGGGAGTGCCCAGTGTGGCCAGGGTTCCCTGGGCTGAAGCCTGAGGTCCCCAGAGAGCAGTAAGAGCAGAAAGGCAGGCAATGTCAGACTGCTGGGCTGAGTACTAGAAGGTTCTGTTTGTCTTGGAGGTAATGAGGGAGGGAAGGACAGCTGAGGAAAGAGACCTATAAACCAGGGGACAAGGGAGGGACTTGATAGGGTCCACCCCTGTGTCTCTTCAGTCAAGAACAAGCGGTGGTCATAGCATTCAGCATGACTCGAATATCCTTGTGATGGTAGAGAAGGCCCAGTGGAGGGAGGTAAGCCCCTGTCAGTCCCCAAACAAACAAGACTGACTTGTAAGTCTTTAAAAGTAAAAGTCTTTAAAGTGTTAAAGTGAGAACTCTGGGCCAACAGGGCTGGGCCGAATGGCTTGACCTCCACCGAGAGAAAACACAGCTCTAAAACTGTGGGTGGGTGTTAGGAGACTTTCCGGGCTTTTCAGAGCTCGAATGAAGTACAAGTTCAAGGAGAGCATGGACCACTGTGCTTGAAAGGGGGAAGCAGCTTAAGCTTTAGAGCAGAGCATTTGTTTCCCACCTCAGCCCCACCTCCTGAGGCTGTGGGGCCCCCCAGGCCAGGATACTGTAGCAGACTGGGGGATGGAGCAGACTCCATCCCCTGGCCACCAAAGGTCAGGTCCCACAGGGCACACTCCTTCGGACAGACCCTCAAGCCAATAGGAGCAGTGAGACTGAGGAAATTTATTTCAAAACATTTTATTGGCAGGGCCCCAGTGGCTACTAATTAGAAGGTAACCTTCTGAATGAAATGTTTTGGGAAATGCACCATTATTAGTAGGAAAGCATTTTCATTTTGAAAACTACTTGAGGACTCCTGATCTTATTATTTTCTAACTACAGAGCTGGAATGCTTTGGTGCTGTCATTCTCCAAACTAACACAACTCAAATTATACCCAGAGCCAGATAGTCCTGTCCCTTTGGGAACACACCAAGGACTAAAACCTATGAGAACATGTGTTATGTCCAGGGAGAAAGGTCACTCAGGCAACAAAAGTCCAGTTAATTCCACTGGACTTTATTATTATTTTTTTTTTTTGCCAAGAGGAAAGTTGGTTTGAGGTGACACCCTGGCGGGATGGCTGGGGACAAAATCTGAGGGCGTGTTGGTGGGAGAAGGGACTTTATGTAGCAGTTAATGATCTGTATCTCAGAACAGCTCAGCTCAGCTGCTTCTGAACATGTGGTTTATTCGTGCATTTTGGTAACTATGAATCTCAGAGCCACCACTTCCCTCTTTGATTTGACAGCTATAGAAGCTTCCAGTCAACTGTGAGCCTATCTTGAGTAGACTGTAGAGAACCCTACCGCTCATTACTGTGCTCATCGTATCCTAGGCTGTATTACTTTTCTACCTTTATTTGCCCCCTTACTGTCACTCTCAACTATTTTATTCTTATAGATGCATCTTGGAAAGTTACCACAGAGCCTTTGGGGAATGGCTCAGGGTAAAGGGAAGTAATTTCTAAGAATAGGGTGTATATCAATAGCATTTAAAATGGGCATCTGCTTTGGCTCAGTTCTGGGAGGCTATGCTAAAGAAATTGTCCGAAATGACCAAATGGGTTTTGGAGATCAGTATGTTTACCACAGTGCTACTTGTAATAAAGAAAAACTGAAACTAGAATCTTTCGTAAGGAGGGGAACAGGTGAATAACCTATATTTGATGGACTTTTATATAGCCATGAAAATGATATTTAGAAACACATGACAGGAAGGACAAAGGCTCGTGTGACAGTGGCAAAGGACAGAGACAAATTAAAAGTGACCTACCCTCTGTGTACATACACCCACAAGCCCTGCTTAGGTATTAGGAAGAAGGACCATTATTTCTTTTTAAGACTGGAAGAATATTTATGGTGACTCTTCCATTGTGATGGGTGACTGCTAGTACCCAGCTCAGCCCCTGGCACACACCAGAGGCTCAAAACACCTGTGGAATTCATGAGCATTTGCCTTTGTCCTGAAAGGGGAATGCATTATGTGTTTGTTACAACAGATGCCATTCCCCCCCACCCCCCCACAAAAGTGGAGGATATTCGGTATGATCCTAGCTGTGTAAAACCAATGAAAACCAAATGAAATCACACATAGGGAAAAAGATGGGAAAGAAACAGTCCAAAATGTTATCAGTAGTTACCTCTGGGATAAGGCGATAGGTAAAATGTTTCCTTCGTTAAAGTTCACTTTTAGCAACAGAGACTCATACAATTAAGGCAGCTTATGTTCCCTCTCCTTTCTCCCCAGTGGTATTGCCAAGGACAACTGATTGCCAAGACAAGAGATGGTCCGGCCCTTTCCTACAAACCCTCCTTCAAGAACCTCCCCGAGCACAGGTGCCCCTGTGATCACCTGAGCCCACACCTGGAGCTCACCTGGGAACCAGGTGGGGGGGGTGTGGAGTTCCAAATCCTAGACCAAGAGACCCAAAGCCTTGAGGGACCACCTGAGGAAAGAGGAAGTAGCATCCCCAAGCGACCTGTCCCCAGATGCTAAAGATCCAGGGGCATTCTGACAAGAAGGAACTGAGGATCCCCCCCCATCTTTCTGAGCCCTGATCCTGCATCTCAAGAGCCAGACACAGGCTTTCAGCTGAAATTATCTGCTATCCAGGGCCAGAAGCAAGCCTATTTTGAAAACACAGTAGGTGTCGTTTAAAAAAGGTTCTGATCCTTCCAAGTAAGGAAGCTGCAGCTGGTGTTTTGACAGTGTTCAGACTGTGGGTGTGGAAGCGTTTTACAATGTCTATTTGTAAATGCTTTTCACTGTATTTATAGACTCTTACAATAATGCTAATGAATTTCAGTTCTGAAAAATACCAGAATTTCTGAAATTCTCCAAAGCACATGCTTGGAGTAGCTGACACCCAATGAGGCTGCAGCCCTCGATGGTTGGTCTCTGCTCTCCTCCAGTCTGCCCAACACATGGGTACCATTTTGGCAAAAAGGATGTTACTAAATTCAATGAGAAAAAGAAAAATCTGATCCTTTTGGAATTTACTAGCTCCTGAGAGGGTTTATGTATGGTGAGTTTCTATGCCATCAGCTGTTGAATAAAAAGAGAAAATAAAAGAAAGCAGGCATATCCCCATATAGCCAAAGATACCAGAACAAGACTGCCCTTACTCCTTTCTGATTTTTAAATCAAAACAATGCTATTGCCTTGTATTTTTCTCAGCAGTTTTCGTTATGGATGCTTGAAACGCCTGACTTGAACAGGCAACCGTGCGAAGTCTTGCTCTACTGGACAGGGAGCCTGAACTGCAGACGACGGGGGGACTAGCTCAAGGACACTGGCAGCAGTAAGTGGAACCCACAATCACGCAGAAGGAAGAGCTGCAGCTACTGCCTACTAAATGCCTATCCTGAGCCAGGCACCAGGATAAACTCCTTTTGTCTGTTATTCAATTTTCACATCCATCCCTTTGAGTATCTGCTCTGCATGGTGGACACAGAGCCACACGGCCCAGAGCCCCCTTTGGTGAAGGGCTGGTTGCCCTGCCGCTGGGGGTGCTGTTGTCCTCTCCAGGGACCACCTCAGTTACAGAGTGTCTCCTCGGCCAAGGCATGTCCTTTCTAGGGCAGTCCACACCCCACAGTCTAAAAATCTTGGTCAGATCAGCCCAACATAGGACGACTCGGATGGGCCATGTCAGCCCCTCCCTGTGGAGTTGGCCAGGGCCTCGGTGAGCCATTATCACAACTTGACTTCTCCCTCAGCCCAATGCTGCTCCCTTCCATGGGCACTAAACCCTAAACAGAGCTGGCATACTAAATGCTGCCTCGAGGCCTGCTTCCTGAAGATCCCCACCTGTGATGCCCTTTATTTTCATTACACAGATCAGGAAACGGAGGCTCAGTGACATTAAGTCACTAGCTAACAAAAGGTCACTAAAGTAGGGTCTAGATTTGAACCTATTAACTTTGACTCCAGAGCCCATGCTCTTGACCACTTCTCAAAGCTGCTTCCCTCAGTCCTGGTCATGGGGATGGTGAGTCATCGAGAAGGCTGGGCAGCCTGCGTCACTGCAGCTCACTGCCAGCTGGGTAAATTGCCTTTGCTCCCCAAGTTAAAAAGGACTCCTAATAAACAAGAATCACACACTCAACCAGCCCAGAGGTGCCCACTCTGGCTGCTCAGACCCAAGACAGGAGACAGGGCGTGTACAGTTGGAAACGTGGAAGATGCGCCATGGGCATCCCTGGAAAACATGAGCTTGGCTAGTGGCATGGCCCAGTTTAGCCCAAGTTGGGACAGTTAAGCCAAGACATGTGGCCTGGAAAAGGTATTGAAGCACGCAGGAAGCCGAGGCAAGCAAATCAGCAAATAAGTAAACGGTCGGCAGGACTAACAGCAGGCATCAAATGCCATACCTGAGAGACCCATGACCCTTCTGGAGGTGAGTGGGGCTGAAGGGGAAAAGAGGGAATCCATAGATCCCCACTGAACGAAAATCTCGAGTCCAGGTGAGGACTCTTTCTAGCAGACCTCCTGCCCACTCTTGGAAGGATCTATTACCTTGATGTAAATGTTTGGGTTCTAACTGCCTAAAAATTTTTACAGGGCAAAGAAAAAAGCTGAGAAGGAAAGGAAAGGAGAAGAAACAGAAATGGCCTGTCCTCATGCTTAGGAAACCGAGGCGCACCCTGTAAGTCCTGTTTTGTTTCCAGCTTTCATCCCACTTGGGAGGTGTCAACACATTCGGACGGTGGCAGATGTCAATGTAAAGATCATAGAGAAATGATGCGAGTTACCCTGTCTTCTTTCTTGTTTCAACTCCACAGCCTTGTTTTATTGCCCCTTCTAATGTGAAACTACCTCACCTGACTGTGTACCCTCCTTGTGCTGGTCCAAATGCGCACCAAGGAACTGAGGCCAAAGGAAGTGATCGCTCCCTGCCCGCTTGCTCGTGACATTGCACACTTAGGCTCTGACTGCTAAAACTGGGTATGTGTGGCCCAGCTCAAGCCCCTATTTTACTACAGACAAGGGTCTTTGCTCCAAGGACAGCAGTTAGGTGCCCGAGGCCACACAGCTAATTAGTGGCAGAGCTGAAACCAGATGGACGCTTCTTGACATCCGGTCCGATTTTCGCCCACCACACTTGGAATGGCAATAAACAAATGCGTATCTGCATACACAAGCTTTATGCTTCTAGAGATTCTCTCCTGTCTCCAATAAGCAACTGTAAGAGGACTCTACCCATCTGTCAAGGTAGCAGATGTGAAGCCGGTCCTTTAGGAGAGTTCTGCCCTGGGATGTCACTGCCCCGGGGAGGTAGAATCCTTCTGTTGGGAAAGGACAAAATTGTAACAGCGGTAAGCCCAGTTTCCTTCGATCATCAGAGGGAGGACATCTTTTGGCGGCCAAAGATGTCCTAGGAATCACCAGCACTTTTGACTGGAACCAGAGCGGTTTTGCTGGCAGCTCTCCCCTTGCACTGCGTCCTTGTTTGGATGCGTACAAACAAGCTTGGCTATTTATAGGCGGTGAAGACGCAGTGGAAGGTGATGGGACATTGCCCATTTAATTCGCCTCCAAATTTCTGTGCTCGGTGCAGACTCTGCAAGTGTGTGTGGGAACAGGCCTCTCTCCTGAGCCCATTCAGAGCACAAACCCACAACCCCCGAAAGGCAAAAGGAGGAGGACCTAGCAGTCTTCATCTGCAAACCCACAGCTGGGCATCTCAGAGGGGTAAGGGGCTTTAAAGATGCCAAGAAGAGGGGGAACTCATCTTCACGCAACTCAGAAAAGTTTGTGAGGTGCCACTTAAGGGAATGTGTTCAAAGAAACAGCCCATGGAAGAAAGCATTGTATGACCCAACTAGTACTGGGCCCGTGTGAGGCATTCGGTCTCCCACTGGTCCCTTGCCTGATCTGGACCATTACTGGCAGAACCATCAGTGTGCGTCAAGGCCCAAGGCCTCTGGGCTGGGGCTAAAACTCCATTGTTACTGTTGGTTCTCACAGCAAGAAAGAAAAGTCATTTTAGGGGTGGACGGAAGGAAGAGAGACCGGTAGACATACACATCCCTACAGTGTGAAAGGTCTTATCCCCTGTGCCCTATGGGAGTCCTCTGGTCCGTAAATTATCTTCCTCCCTCAGTCATGGCCTTCCCTGAGTCCTGACTTCCTCTGAATCTCTAGCTGCTTCTGGGGGAGGTTGCTCATGCTTCCGCCCCCTAGAGACCTCTTGAGGTGCTGTCCGAGAGTGTCCATGTTTCCTCCCTCCCTCAGGGCTACAGCACATGACCTGCCTGTCACCACGTGGAAGGCCCTCTCCCACTGAGGTCACCCAGGGAGCATCTCAAGGGAGGAAAAAAGCACGCATGGATTTGGTGAGTGCCTCTCAAACACCAGGCAGAGTCAGGGACCTGGAGTGCAGCAGCTTGTTTAAATTTGCACACCTGGGCAAGGCAGGCCTCACTCTACCACTCAGAAACTGAGATGCGGAGAGGTGTGCACCTTGCCCAAAGTCACCATGTAGGGAAGTAGAGGTATGGGCTGTCTGTCCTGGTGTGCCAGCTCCAAAGCAATGGGGGGCAGGAGCCAAGTCTAGCCTGGTTACCACAGTTAACTACCCCCTAGAAGGCCCGGCCAGAAATATAGGTACTTGATGAATATCTGTAATGGATGGTCACACACACACACACACACACACACACACACACACACACTCCTCTCTCATCACTGCATCCATCTACAAGCCCCACTTTTCATCTTTTTTCCATAGCCAAGTTTCTCACAAGCCAAGTCTACATAAGCTTGGCCACCTGCCCATTCTCTCTTCAGTTCGTGCCAGCTCTGTCTCTGGCTACCAACCACTGTATAGAAACTCCTGGACTGGGAGTGCCAGGGCCAGCACTAGTGACCAAAGCCAGTGGATGCCCTTCAGTCTCCCAGGTGCACCTATGGTGGGGTTCTCACAGCATGGTCAGCTAACCGCCAGCAGCAGCAGCAGCACAGGGAGCTTGCTAGAAATACAGGTTCTCAGGCCTTAACCCAGTTCTAGTGAACTGGACACTTTGGGGAATAGCGATCTATGTTTTAACCAGCTTCCAGGTGATTCTAGCACAAACTCAGGTGTGAGACCCACCTGTCTCCAGTTGCCCCATACTCCTTTCTTCTGGCTTCCATGACATCCTACACCATCTACCCTTCTTGAAGGCTCCTCATTCTTCCTCCACCCTATAAATAATATTGGCTCTACTCTCTCCTCTTCTGCCTCTGTAATCTCTTGGAGGGACCATTCCGCACTTGGAATTACCATCCATGAGCCAATGACACCCACCTCTCCAACTACCAGCCAAGACCTCTCTCTTAAATTCTCCAAAGACATGGCTGGGTCCTGATTTGGGGAAAAGAAGGGAAACACTCCAACACCACGTGATGCACCACTAAGACTGTTTGAAAGGCATTTTGAATACTTGAGTAGTCCAAACTCAAAATGATGGCCGAAGCACCCAAATGCTTAGGGAGCATTCGCTTGCACCAGCTACCTTTCTCTTCCTCCTTTTTGATCGATTGATGGATTGGTTTATACCTAGTGAGAGTGAAGAGGTCTTGGTCAATGGTTTCTTGTGGTAGGTGGGGGGGGGCATGGGGGCCACACCCCTCACAGAGCCATTGAGACTCAGAAACTTATTTCCTGTTCAGTTGTAACCCCAGGGGCTGGAACAGCCAGGCTGCCTGTGTAAATCTAAAGAAAAATGAACTTCTGTGTGGGTAAATTGGTCTCAAGAGAGACATCTGCCCTTCCCTAAGCACCGAGTTGATGTTTGGCATATAAATGTTTACTTAATCTTTGCCTCCAGCTCAAATGTCTCAGAGCTCCGCAGCCTCTTATCTCCCGGTGTGTCTCTGAAATCCAGCTTCCATCTTCATTACAAGTAAAAGCCTTGCAGTTCCACTGTCCTTCCCACTGGATATGGCGTTTCAGTTTCTGTGATGGAGCCTTCAGCCCTTCCCAGGAAAAGTACCTCATGGGTTGACGTTTAAAGCGATAGCCGTCTCTGAGTGGCACAAGTCTGGGAAGTCACCAGGTTTCCAGCACGCAGCCTGGTGTCCAAGACCCAAATGCCCACCTTCTCACCGAGATCCCTCCTCCGACGCATGCTTCCACATCTGAAGTCAACGCATGGTGCCCTCTGGGATGCTTGAGCCACGGTACCAATGGCCCCACATCTAGCACCTCCTCTCTGAACGGCCCACTACCACCCTCATCGTGGAATCTTTCTAATCACTGGCCGACTTCAACTCCCAGAATACACCGATGTTTATCTGGGAGGGCACCAGCTTCTAGAACATCAGCTTCACTTCACTTTGGCTCTTGCCATCTTCCTGAGCCCATGACAGCCACCAATGCCAGCCCTGCCTTCCCCTGGTCCCTTCACTTCTTATGACCTTCATTCACGTTCAGTCACCCAGATTCATGGCCCCCCTCTCCATGGTTAAGTTCATCTTCAGACCTACTGTACCTCTGAAGCTGTGAGCACACACCTCCCCTTTCTGACCGACATCTCCTGTTCCTCCGGCCATCAGCTTTTCCCACTCCATACTCGCTCACCTCTCCTCCTCCTGATGCCTTTCGGCTTTACTTCCTGCCCCTCCAGCCCAGACCTCCTGTCTACCACTCAGGGCCTCTGGAGCACCGGCCCTGCCATCCCCCGCCCTGCCAGTCACCTGCCCCCTCTACTTGGAGGGCACACGCTGCTCCGTGCTGTCCACGGGAGAGCAGACACCGGCCAAAACTCCCCTGCAGCTCGGAACAAAGGTTCTGCTCCAGCGTCTCTGCTATTTGGGAAGAAAATGAAAAAAATATTACAAATTGGGGTATTTATGTTTGGGAAGATTAACAGACCTGTTCTAGCCTGCTTCTACCTCTTTCCCTATTGGGTTTATTCTTTTGAAGGCACACACCTGCCCTGCCCCTCAGGTTTCTGGCTAGCTGCCTCCCACTGCATAGAATTACTAGAGCTCAGAGCAACCTGCTTCCCTCCAGCATTTCCTTGAATTTTTATTCTTCCTTTTTTTCTTTTGGACCATATCCCAAGTTTCAGGACCTCCTTTTACAGGGCTCATATTTATTACATCAATAATGCACATTATTGGACATATAATATCACATGTTCGTGTGTGTGTATACACACATACATAAAGGTATAGGTACATTCTGTCGCTTGAAACATTTTTATGATAAAATATCAAAATAAGTGAGAAGGCTCTATACTTTTGAGCCTCCATTTTCTCAAGTGTGAAAATATGGGCGGACAGAATACTTGTCCCACCACCACCACCTTGGAAGCACAGTGGGCTGGACAAGATGAGCACTCTGGCTTCGCACACTGGGAAGTAATAACGAATGCATTGCCAAGGTGCAGACCTTCCAATGAAGGAGGCACTTAGGGCCTAGTAGAATCTCCTCTCATCGTTCAGTTTTTCTTTTTAAGAGACAGGGAGGCAGAGGAAGGAGCAGAGGGACAGAGAGTATCTTAAGCAGGCTTCACGCCCAGGGCAGAGCTTGAAGTGGGGCTCAATCTCGATGCGGGGCTCGATCCCATGACCCTAAGGTTGTGATGTGAGTCAAAGTCAAGAGTCAGACACTTAAATGACAACCATCCAAGCACTCCCATCATTAAATTTTTAAATCAACTCTGGTACTAATTTTTTTTTAACAGTCTTTTTTTTCCTGTTATAATTCCATCTTAACTTACTTTTCTGGAAATTGGAAGAATATTCTTACCAGTGGGTAAGTATGTTAATGGCACGCTTCCACTTGCTCAGGCTGGACACAAAACTGTACATGGACACAAAACTGTGCACAGGCCTCATTCTACTTCTCCCAGATGTGGTTCCTGGAAACCGACCTGCGGCTGAGCCCCAGGATTAGAGCGATCTGGAACAGTGCCTTGCATAACAGTGGCCCCTCAATACATTTCTGTTAAGCAAATGTATCAAAAAATGACTCCCCTCTTCTAAAACTTGCTTATTTCTTCATTCTAAAAGATACTACTTCTTATTTAAATGGAAAGAAACCAATCTCTTCTGGAAGCCACATTTGGCAGGAGGTTTCTGGCTGGTGAGAACAAATAATGACTGTGTGTCCATGTGTTCAATTCTCTGTCCACCATCCGGTCAGGCAAATCCTAGAGAGGATTTGGCTTCATACAGTAGATAATACTTTCTCTTTGGAGGACCCATGGCACAAAACTGTCTGAGTGCTACTAACATTCCTACCTCAACTAATTGGGTGGAACAAAACCAAGTTCATAAACCAATATAAGGGCTGGTTGTCCAATGTAACTGCTTAGCAAAAAATATGAAATGCACAAGGCACTGAGAAACAGTAAGCCTTTCTGTGATCTTCTTCAATTTTGTAATGTTGGAATCCATGGCACGCTAGGTACAGAACATGGGACCCACATGGTACAGAGCTTGTACAGGGCCTGGGAAGGATGAAGGGAGAGGCAAAAGTGAACAAAATGTCAGCAGTGACACCTCCCTGCCTTTGTAGGAACCATGGCATTCAACAAGTGTGTTAAATGAGCCACTACCATATGCTCAACCCTGTAGAGCATGTGGAGATGACAAAACACACTCCTGATCTGCTTTAAATCTGGTAAAGGAGTCCGGGGGTGTGAGCATCCCAAGTGGCACAGCATGGGGCCCCACACTAGGCTAAACATGGGGTGTCAGGATTTTGGAAGAGAGAGCAATCCTGAGACATGAGGGAAGGCTTCCAGAAGCTGGGTGTGCTAAGTGGGCTCTGAATTCGGGGAGCATTAACAGGTGCATGAGAGGCAACCAGGGAAGGGGAGGGCACTGTAAAAAACTTGGGATAATCAAGACCAGGGGTTCTCGCAGTGTGGACATAGGCCAGCAGCATGGAGATGCTGGGAGCTTGATGGAAATGTAAGTTCCCAGGCCCAACCTGAGAACTACCAAGTCAGCAATGGTGTAGGTGGGGCCCAGCGATCTGTTTGAACATGGTCTCTAGGTGATTCTGACCCACACTTGAAACTGAGAGCCTGCTCTAACCACCACGTTAGAGTAGGCACTGGGCTCCCTTCAGCTGGCTGAGCAAGCGGCCAAAGGAGGTACTGGTTTCCCAAATGCTCCCAGCCTTGCCTGTGTCTGCCACTTCCTAGGACTGTCAGGAAGGAAGCTAGGGGCACTCCTCCCTTGTCCCGTTTCTGCAAACCCTGTGCTCTGAGGGCTGGGCCACCATGGGCTAAGTGGGAGACCACCCACGTGAAGAACAGTTACGTTTCCCACTGGCTTATATACACAGCCTTCCTCATACATCTTCCCCAGCGAGCCATACCTCTAACGGACAAGTGGATGATGGGGGAGCTGGAGGTGGAGAACAGCTAGATAGAGGATAGATGTGAAGGGGGCTTCTGGGAGTCCAGAAGGTCCCAGTTACAATTCACTTTCCCTTTGCATTCAGGTCCAACTGGGGCCTCACAAAGCCTGTACCTATCCCACAATGAGACGGTTGAGAACAACCTTTGAAGGCAAAGAAGCCATTGGAATTGCACTTCTCTTCAGATCAGATTAGAACAACAGGAATATTCTGGAAATTGTTACTGACTTAAGGGAAATGACTGTAGCCCCTGGAAGACTAACAAAATTTGGCATAGAGTGCCTTCCCCTCCCCTTTCACCCACCAGAAAGAGATGCACAACCTTTGCTCTCCAGTCTCTCTGTGTAGCTCATATTTTCTTCAGAAGCACTTGGGTTTACATAACTGTTTTCTTCTGGAGCGCTAGCTGCTGGGCCAGCCATGCTACTGAGCCCTGGGCTGAGGTCACTGGGGCAGTCACATGGCCCTGTCTTGCACATATGCACACAGCCTTCTATCCGTCGGCGTAAGAGGGCATGCCATGTAGGGCTTGACGCGCTCAACAGTGGCCCTGGTCCCATGAGTCTCCCCATGGGCCATCACACGGGGGCAGTTGTTTGGGCCTTGGGAGCTGTTCACAGAATGACATGGGCGAGCCAGCTGCCACGCCGATGGGCCCACCCACACTGAGGTCACTGGCTGCGTGTTCAGCTGGGGAGCTGGCCTCCCGCGCTTGGGCCGTCGTGCATCCACCACAGCCAGCGGAGCTTCTGACGTGGCTCAGCCACTCATAGAGCTACCTGCCCCTACATTTGGGCAAGGGCGGTGGCAGGGTTTGTATTAAGAGTGAATGGGTCCTGCTACCACATGGATGAACCTTGGGGCCATCAGGGTAAGTGAAATCAGCCAGTCATAAACAGACAGATGCTATGTGGTTCCACTTACATGAGGCATCTAGAGGACTCAAATTCACAGATATAGAAAGCACAGTTGGCCCTTGATCAACACTAGTTTCAACTGTGTGAGTCCACTTATATGTGGATTTTCTTAAATGAATACAGGCCAGTACTGAAAAATCTAATTTCTCTTCTTTATGATTTTCTTAATGTTTTCTTTTCTCTAGCCAGCTTTATTGTAAGAATACAGTCTATAATACATAGAACATATAAACTATGTGTTAACCGACTCTTTACATTGGTAAAGCTTCTGGTCAACAGTAGGCTATTAGCAGTGAAGCTTTGGGAGGGGCACAGTTGTACATGGATTTTCAACTGCATGGGGGTCAGTGCCCCTAACCCTGCATGTTCAAAGGTCAACTGTACACTGGTGGTTGGCAGGGGCTGGGAGAGGGGGAAAGGGAGCTGGTGCTTAATGGGTACAAAGTTTCAGTTCTGCAAGATGAAAAGAGGTCTGTGGATGGATGTGGGTGTTTGCCCCACAATGCAGATGTCCTTGATGTCACAGAACTGTACACTGACTAATGGCTATGGAGGTCAATTTTATGTCACGTGTATTTACCATGATTTAAACCTTGTTTTCTATGAAGTAAATGAGCCCCACATTGGGTGTAGAGATTACTTAAAAATTAAATCTTAAAAAAAAAATAAGAATGACAATGGAACTAACATTGATTTACAAGGATGGGGTTGCACACTTGGGGATTGTCGTGTTCCATCCTTTTGTCTGCATTCCATTATCATCCCCAATTTATAGGCAGAAAAAGTAAGGTCTCCGAGAGGGGCAGTGACATGCCAAGGCCCGTCCACCTATGAGGCAAGAGGAGATGCAAACCAGGAAGCCTGCTGACTCCAGCCAGAGGGCGCTGAAGCCCCACTCGACTCTCACCAGGCAAACTTGGCTCAAAAGAACAAAAATCTGGGAGGCGCCTGGGTGGCTCAGTGGGTTAAGCCTCTGCCTTCGGCCCTGGTCCCAGGGTCCTGGGATCGAGCCCCGCGTCGGGCTCTCTGCTTGGCGGGGAGCCTGCTTCCTCCTCTCTCTCTGCCTGCCTCTCTGCCTACTTGTGATCTCTGCCTGTCAAATAAATAAAATAAAATCTTTAAAAAAAAATAGGTGGTTTCCTGTTTAAAAAAAAAAAAAAATCTGGTGAGTGTGTGTCGACAGGTACACGTAAAGACCTCCAGGCCAACAGCTTGCTCTGTTGTATGACACCAACACACATAATACACACATAATAGGAGAAAGTTCTGGCAGCTAACTCATGGAAAGAACACAACACTTCTTTGCTCCGTGGTGGGCAGCTCGGGCCCTGGAGCACAATATCCGACTCTGACTCCCCATTCCTGACCCGTGTGCCCAGCCAGCCAGCGAACAAATGTGAGTTGTGCCAGGTACACCTCAGAACTGCTGCCTGAACAAAGCATGTCCCTTGCCTTTGAGGGTCTCACAGTTCGGAGACACGTGCACTAAGACAATATTTGCCATGCCGGGTCCTCGGTGCCATAATAGGGCTGCGCAGTCCAGGGCCGAGGGGGCCTGGGGCTGTGGCAAGAGGCACCGCAGAGCAGGGAGAGGGTCAGAGCATGGAGCTCCCAGTGAGAGGTGCACACCCAATGCCAGGGGGGACATCTGGGGATGACAGGGGTTGTGATACCCACATTTCCAGTCTGAAGGGCGGCTGGCACACCCTCAAGAAGCTCAGGGAAAATCCCTCCGTGTGAGCAGAGCCTACGTGCGGGATACCTGATTCCCATCTGCTCAGCCTAAAACCCGAACTGTGCCTCCTGGCCTTGCACCCACTTCTGCCAAGCACAGAAGAAACAAGAACATAAGTAGCTGGAGTCTTCAGACAGCTTTGCTGGAAGGTGGAAGGGCAGCTCTGTCCCCTCTCCCTCAGCTGGCCGCACTCGAGGCCCCCCTCCTGTGGCCCACGGACAACCCTCACCCGCCCCCAGTGGCAAGAGCAGAGCAGTACCTGGTGTGGGTCAGGGGACCCACTGGTCGTTCAGGCCTCCTGGGGGGCAGCGCACCGGGTCTGCTGAGAGAATTGGTCTTGGGTGGCCGTGGCTTTTTGGGCGGTATGGCAGGAACAGAGGGCTTCTGTAAATCCAGTTTTGGCTCTCTTTCTGGTCTTTCTTTAAGTCATTGTTTAAAGAGCATAAAGAAGACAGGGAGATCTAGCGTAAGTGATAGTACTTAGGGGCAGACTGCTCGTTTCCTATATTAAAAACAAAAAATCACTGAGGCTACTTGCAAAGGTGAAGTTGGAGGGTGAAGAGCATTATTTATTTTTTTTTAATTTTTATTTATTCATGTATTTTTAGAGCCTTGTTTTTTTGAAACTACCCTCAGAGGCAGACTTTCTTACTCCCTCATCTGAGCCCAAAAAGGTAGCCCTTCATAAATGGGTTCCATTTGGCTACTTTCCAGGTGTGTATATGCCTGGCAGAACCTGTAGGCCATCAATCCCTCAGGGCAGGGCCCATGTTTGGTCATCTCTCTAGATCCTACCCGGTGCCTGGCGCACAGCAGGTGCTCAGCAAATGGTTGATCAGTTTGGTCAAGAACCCACAGTATCTGCTGGGTGTGGGGAGGCAAGAGGCCTGATGCCTCTCAGGTCAGCCTGTGTAAAGGGCCATGAGCCAGTAAGTAGGGGGGGGGGCATTTCTGGGAACAAAGAATTAATTCTGGATTCTTTTTGTACACAATTTGAACTTGGAAGGTAAACTGGGGTTTCACAGGTACTTGGTTTCCAAGGGTTTTTCGAGTCAACTATTAGAATGAAGTTAAAGTCAGATCTGGCGGCCAACTAATAAACAGCAGCGTGACTGACAGCTTTGTTTTCTGTCCCCAGTTAGCGGTGCCCCATGCGTGGTTTAAAAAGCACACATCCACGTTCTTCTTTATAAAGATGAAACTTCAAAGAGCTGCCCACTGGAGGACAGGCCGGTTCCCTATGTTTACTCGTAAGCTGGAACTCTGAACACGTTTTGCTCGCAAACACACACTCATATTGCTCAGGCGCCCAGGCTGATTGGCAAAGCATTAAAAAGCCCACTAGTTACTATATAGACACCACTGTGCTCACCCCCGCTCTTCAGTAGGGGAATACGCTCCATCTGGGAATGCTGTGAACTCACTCTCTGTCCACGGGGGACCAGAGGAAGAAGGGCTTGGCTCAAATGCAAAGGAATGGAAACTCCTCCTGTTGGAATGTACTGGGGGGGTCGGCCTCTCTGACAGTGTGCCCAATAAATGGGGGGGTTGTGCCCACCTCACCAGGAAGGCCAAGTCTCAGGGTGGGGCTGGCTCTCTGGCTCCCCTGTTGCTTCTGACCAGGGTTTCTGCCTTCCAGACCCACTGTAGCACTGAACAAGGAACCAGAGGAATGGAAGGAACCAGAAGTGTGTGGTCACTTGGCCAGCCAACTAGGGCAGTTGTTCACATGTAAGCCGAGTCCTTATGTCAGTCAGCATGGAACAGAGCAGGAAGTTCCCTGTGAGGGAGCCTGGTTGTCAGCTAGAGACTAGTCATGAGTCCTCCGTGTGGACAGGGGGCAGTGTTTGGTTATGTCACAGCACACACTCTCCTCAAACGGCTGTTTGCATGATATACACATGGCTGTTTTTTCAATGATCTGGGACACAGACCTGGCCTTTCAATGAGGTTCCACAACTTAGATTTTAAGTTTTCAATGTGAAGGAAAAGAGATGTAACTTCTTAAGAGCTGGCAATGTTGGCAAAACTTTTCGCAGGCTGATTAAAAAAATATGAAATTTCACAATAAAATTTCATGAGGCCACCCAGGAGTATCTCCAAATAATTACATTCATTAATTCAGCATTTCTCTTGTGACTTCCAAATAACTGCTTTTTAAAATGGAATTTGCTCTGCCTCCTGCTCATAATAATAACATAGCACTTTTCCCATAAAATGTGTGATCAATCAAATCTTAGACACCTAACAAAATGAGTCCTAACACAGCATGCAGATTTCTCTGGGAGATGTACTCAGAACAGTAGGGAGTCAAAGACATTTGTAAAAGTTGACTGTGTGAGTCCCGGGAAGCTACTCCCCTTCAGATGACCTTCCTGACCGCCTTCAGGGGACTGTGGGCCCTGAGCTGCTTCTCCCAGTTTTGCCATGCCCCTCCCCCCTAGCATTCTTGACCAAGGACATGTGTCTGTGACATAGTAGCTAGAGTCAAAAGCCCAGCAGGGACCGAGGATGACAGCTTTCATTTGTCCTGATGGCAATTACTCTCAGTCATAGGCACCCGTCAACAGGGAATAAGTGCCCTGGAGCACGAGGCTTGGGATAGGGTGGGATGGAAACTCTGGTAGATACATCCAAGGCCTCAGGAAACTTCCAGTCGGCACCTTGGCTTCAAGATGCTGCTGGTGTAGGGAGGGCGGCAATGGCAGGAACACTGGGATGGAAGAAACCCAACGTGTTAAGTGACCGGGCTGCTTGCTTTTCATTTGGTGAGGATTCTGGCCCAAAAAAGCACCACATAACTCTCTCTTCTATTTTCTTAGAAATGGGATATTTAAAAGCAACCAAAATAAAGCCATAATCACCGTATTCCCCCCTAAAAACAAACTCTGTGGGTAATCTGGACTAGCCCCTGACCGACGGCTTTGTCTCCGGCTGTTGGAGCGGTACCAGTGAAGACTTGATTTCATACCTTTCTCTTCTGTTCTGTTTGGAAGCGTTTCTGGTCTCTCAGGAGGCATCTTTTTAATTTCATGTTTTCTCTCAGTGGTACCTAAGGGGGAAAGGATAAGGGTGATCAGAACATGTTTTCTCTATCCATTTATTAGACACACCAGCATTTTAAATATTTATCAGGTACAGCAAAGTCAATAGATTTTTCTCCCCCTAAGCTGAGCGCTGGTGTTAACCTGGCAAATATAAGCCACTTAGAAAACAGCAGAAGCCATTTCTGGCCTATGTCATTAAGTTTGCCTGCCTATATGTCCTTAATTTACAAGGATGCCATTAATATTTTCTGATATTTAAATCTGACTTCCTTAGACATCAAAACAGTCACAGGAAATCACTGGGTATGGGTGGAAAATATGTAAAGGCAAGTCAATCATCAAAATATGCAAATAATGGGTCACTAGCAATTGCTCTACAAATAAAAAGAAATTTCACAGGGATCTGGATCCTATGTTGTAGCCTCACATCGTTTGCTACCCCTCCCATTAAGAGGTGAGGTCTATGTCCCCTGTCTGGAATGTGGGTAGGCTTGTGACTGCTTCAACCAGGGGCCAACATGATACCATATAATTTCCAAGGCTGTGTCATAAAAGACTGTGTCGCTTATGATTTATTTGCTAGAACACTGAATATCTGTGTGAGAAGTCCACAAACCTAAGGCCTGCTGAAGAAGCCATGTGTAGACGCTGTCTACACATGCCCCCACGAGCCCAGCCCTCCAGCCACTCCTGTCAAGGGGAGCCGGACATGATAGCAAAGCAGCCATCTCCAAAGTGGGTCCTCCAGCTTCC
Source organism: Taxidea taxus jeffersonii (assembly GCA_003697995.1). NCBI lineage: Eukaryota > Metazoa > Chordata > Mammalia > Carnivora > Mustelidae > Taxidea > Taxidea taxus. The sequence continues at coordinate 44,383 of RCUC01119113.1, forward strand.
ACTGGCCCAGCGTTCCCAGCTGAGGTCCCAAATATCAAGGAGCAGACCCAGTTCAAATTCCTGATCCCAGAAGCCATGGGCATAAGAAGATCGTTGTTTTCTGCCACTAGATTTGGGGTGGTTTGTTATGCAGAGATAAGAACGAGAGCCTATTTTTAAGTAGAGGGATGTGCAGAGAAGATCTGTGGTTGTCCTTCAGTCCAGTATATCTGTGCCTGAATCCCTCAAATGTTACATATGACATTTTCCCAAATACATCTGCAGGGCTCTGCCGACTGCAGCTGCTCCCTCACCTGGGATCCTGAGCAGGGCCCGTGGCCTCAGGTGCACAAGCACACTTGCCAAACAGCTAAAGCATAAAACCAATCACAAGTTCTCCTCAGACTTAGAGACTTGCTTGAGTGCTCGGTGAATTCCTTACTGCCCATCCCTATTGATGAGTACCTGGAACTAAAATCTCAATGACACAGTATCAGAAGCCAAAGGAACAGAAAAAAAAAATCCACTAAACACACTTTACCAAAATCTCCTTAATAACTCACTACAAATTAAACACTGTATCTAATTTCTGTCAATTCCATACTTTTTTGGTTTTTTTTTGGTCAAATAATCAAATATGAGGAAAGCTGATGGTAAGGAAAATATAAATATCTACCTCCCTGTCACAAAGCAATTCCCAGGATCATTCAGCAGGATAAATTAAGAAGGGCACGGATTGCATGGAGCACTGGGTGTTATACACAAATAATGAATCATGGAACTCTACATCAAAAACTATATAACATCATAAAAAATTGTTAAAAAAATAAATGAGCAGTAGGAATCTAGGAAAACTAAATACCATCTTGCTTTGCCCCACAGAGATTCAGCATAACCTTATATAAAATTGCTTTAAAAGGAAAAGAATCTGCCTATTGTGCTACAATCTAGGCTTCTAATGATAACAAAGATGTTTGTTATCATTCCTAGAGATACAGGAGGAACTGACGATTCTACTGCCATGAAGAGCCAATCCTAGTTACATTCTAGGTTCCTTGAGCCTTGGGCCACTCAGCTCATCTTCTTGGTCTATAATCCATCACCAAAGCCTTGAGGAAAGGGGTCATCAGAGAAAAGCAAAACAAGAGCCAACTTTAATTTCAGCACAACAAAATATTGATCCGGTGTGAACCACTAGGTGGCAAAATTAAACTGTTCAATGCAAACGACGAAGGGGGGATGGAGCAAGAGATGTAATTAACACCTCATTTCAGGGCATAAGCTCCCTAAATTCTCAACTATCTTAAAGGGAATGGGAAAGGAATTTGGGGTCAAGCTGATCCCCCCCAACTCGGTGGGCCAAAAAAACCTTTAAAAAATCACTCATTAATAAATTTGTGAATAAACCAATCTGGAAATTTATTCATATTTTAAATGCTATAGAAACATCACAGTTATTAATGTGTGGAACTAAAAATACCCCTACTCTTCTTCTGTTTAAGTTGTTAATTTTTTAAAATGCCACTTATCTAGTTATTCATGGGGGAACTGCTCCCCGTAATTAGTTCTTAACAATTATAAAGGGGCGTTCTATGGGGAAATATGAATGATCTTTTCTATGTATGAGAACCCTGTGTAAAATGAGTTACCAACCATCCAATCACGTCACGTCTTCCTCTGTTATTCAACCTTAATGTCTGAACTACACAGAAAAAGTGAACTGGACTCTTTTTAAGATGAAAAAGTCTCATGAGGAAAGATATTTATTGCCAGAAGAACATTTTTTTGTTGTGGGGGGGGTATGTGAAGTAAGTACAAATTTTGGTTAACCATGCATTTTTTTTTTTGGTTAAAAATTCAGCCGCACTGTGCATGCGTGGTGAGGCTATGACCCGTGGGAAGCAATCCTCCCTAAGCTGACCCTCAAGGTTAGGTGGGTGCGGGCAAAGCAGGACAATTCAGTTCTTCTTTCCTCAAAAGCAGTTGATGAGAAATTAAAAAAAAAAAAACCAGGGGAAAAAAAACTGGTTTACTCCAAAGCAAAGTCTTTCTGGTCATTCACTTGGGAGGCTAGATTTTTTTTTTTTTTTCCTGTACCAGGGATACATTTTAATGGTATGTTTAATCTTTACGAGAAGCAGCAACAGATTTAAAATCTGCCTGCTGAGACCAGGTGGTAAGTTCCCAATTTGGTGATCTGTGGCATTTGAATCTAAGAACCTTGAGCTCTCCCGAGGGTGCTGTAAATACACGCAGAAAGTCACACGCTGTGTCCAGAATGGAAGCACATTACCTGCCCCTTGCTTGATGACAGGAGCGGACGGAGGAGGCGGCTTCTTGGGTCTCTGAAAAATGAGTCAAAACGATAACACATGAGATTGTTGGCCTGTCACATAAGGACCAAAGACACTGTTTTCTAGATGTAGTTTGGACCAGAGGAGCTCTCCAAAAAAATTGAGCAAATCTCTCTCCGGGGATGTCAGGTTTTGGCACCTTTAAACCAACACTAAAATAAATTCAGTCTGCACAACAAAACTCTGATGGACAAATGAAATACCATTTCCCCCTTTCTAAATTTGTAACAGCCTTCTGGAAAAGCACGGCTCAGCAAAAATGGCCTGCAACCAGCAAGCACAATGGTACTCCTACGCTGAAACCGCATTTGCAATTAAGATTTAATCTGCTGAATAACCAAGTGATTCCGGAGAGTCACTGGGACAGCACGAAATCAGATCTGCTCTGGACAGGGGACCTTCAGCAAAAGCAGGCCAAGGGGCTGCTGTGGCTGGGAGTCAGTGGGTTCTAAACCTTCAGCCCCTTCTGACCCCAAGGCTGGCAGGCCATTTGTGAGGCCCCCCGCAGACCAGGTGTACCCTGGAAAGTGGAATGGAGCTTTTTTTTGCATATTGGCTGTGGTCTATTTTTCTCTCACAACCTGTCACTCTGTGGGTGATGAGGCAGCGATGCAGTAGGTGGCATCCACCCCTGAACCGGTTCCAGGGCCTCTCCTTGCTCACCCAGGATTGACTGTAGGAGGAAGAGGGTCAGGCTGCACTTGGCAAGTGATTCAGGGGCCAAGAATCCAGCCAGGGCACAACTCTTGGACACCACACTTGGAGAGGGGAGCCAGAGGCGAGGAGAAAACCATCTCAATATCAAAGTCATTAAGGAAAGATAGAAACAAGAGGATTTGAGAATCGAATCCACGTTGCTGCTGCTACTTCTCTCGACCGTCTCTGGGCCTTACACAACAGTGACTTTTTCAACAGCTCCAGAGAGTCTCTCCTGCACTCTGAAAAGTACCACTCTGACATCACCACACGGACCAGCCAAAGCACCCTGCAGTCCCCGGCCCCTACCCTCTGGGGCCCACCGGGGCCTGCTACGGTACTAGCACGCAGGAAGAAATGATTTCGAGTAAAACCCTGAGAACGGGAGACCCATGAAGAACTTTCTCAGGAGGCATCACAATAGGAAGGCTCTGGATTCTGTGACATGTCACCTCTGCTCTTCAGTAGCTGGCTGGCGTGGCCGCCGAGAGGTGGGGTTTCAGAGCCTGACCGATTACAAATGCTGGCTCCTTCAAGTCTCAGCCGTGGACACGGGGCAGGTGAACTGACCTAGCTAAAGCTTCTCATGTGGAAAATGGCAATCGTAGTACCTCCCTCTTGAGAGGAGGTGGTTTCCCATGCACAGGGAGTCAGTAAGCACTGCCCTGCTGAATCTTTGCGACAAGCCTTTAAATAGTGATTTTAGTATGCCCATTTTGCAGATGAAGTGATTGAGGCTTAAAGAGATGAAGCCACTCCCCCAAGTCACCAGGCTATCAAATAGCATGGGGGCTGGGAGCCCAGGCCCATGCTGTCTGACCCACAGGTCTGCTCTGAGCCACTGCGAAGGATCCACCTTACCAGAGGGCATCCACAAGACAGCCCACAACACGGCCATATATGACACAGGGTGTACACAAAAGCACAGGGAACTGTATCATGTGAAAGTTGGGGGGAAGAAAATATGGGTATTATGCTACAGCTACAATATGAGCTCAGATCAACTACATTACAAAATATACAGAAAGAGAAAAAGACTGGAAAGGAACCAATTTATAGCATGATACCTGACTAGTATAGGATTATGGGCATGTGTGGGTGTGTGTGTTTCCTTCTTAATAGGTTTCGGTGCTGCCTATATGAGTACCGGCTAACGTCATTCTAAAAAAGAGACAGACAATGCTCTAAGGGCCCCCTGGCGGAAGGCCCTTTCCCATCTGCCAGCCCCTTCTAGCTCCCCACTCCAGCCTCTTCCTTTTTCTGCCTCCCTTTTCTATCCTTGTATAAATTAGCTGGGGATAGATGTGTGTTTACCTAATGAAGTTATTGTTGAAACTCTGCCAACTAACCTTCCTTTACTTCAGGATCAGAGTAACTTCTGATTCACAGACAGCGCCCTGTGGCCTACTTCTTCTTGGCCAAGCCCCAGCGATGCCTACCCCGTGAATGTCTTGCTTGCTTCCTGCTCCTTTGAAACATTTTATAACCGATTTCACATGAGCCTCCTCTTGCCGAGGCTGTTACCCCAGCGACCTGGCCTCAAACCACAGGGTCCCAAATTAAAAAAAAAAAAAAGACAATTACAAGTCATCATGTTTTCCAAGATTACTGTGCAAAGAAAAAAATCCCTCAGTGTTGTCGGACTGGACATGGAGCAGACACACAGAATGTGACCGGGGCAGGGCAGAGCGGCACCAAGAGAGAGGACAGGAAGTGTTAGGCTAAGAGACGGAGTGTGACAAGCGTGGTCATGGCAAGTGTGGGCTTGACAGTGGCAGAGGCAGGAGGCAGAGGTGTGAGGGGTCGTGAGGAGCCCTGGCGGTAGTGCAGGCAAGTGGGGCCAGTTCTGAAAGGAGAGCACAGTCTATGACTGTGTGCCTTGTACCCACCAGGTTTGGCCCGCGCTGGCTGCAGGCCAGCTGTGCTTATGAGAGGAACAGGTTTACAGGCTGTCCTGCGCTTCTTGTCTTGTTTTTTTTCTTTGACTGACTTCACTCGATGATGCCCTCAAACTTAGCCTTCCTGCCTCCTTAGAGGAGAAATGATGCCATGTTTTCAAAGAAGAGGTCTTTGAAGGTAATTCTAAACAAAAACTAGGGCCTGGGTTCAGGGGCAGCTCCAGACTGTCCCCCAAGTGATTAACAGATGACTACACAGGAGCCTACAAGGATTTTCCTCTTTAAATGCAACAGGAAGACAGGGTAGTGAGAACTGAGAAGGCAGGCTGGGAAAATCTGTAGCAAAACGTGACAGGAAAGACTTCAGCTCAGGCATGCATGATTCGTAAATCAAAAGACATAAGCACATCACTTAGTCGGTTTTCCCCAAAATATCCAACTGTGACTGGATGAAGGAAATAGCACGGAGGGGACCTCCAGGTTAAGCAGTAGCCCAGCGCATGACTGGCATTAGCCGGTGCCACAGGTGTGTGCAGTCAGAAACACCCTTTCCACCCAAGCGAGTATTTTAAGTCATGAATTTTTTTTAAAGATTTTATTTATTTATTTGTCAGAGAGAGCGAAGGCAAGCACAGGTAGAGGCAGAAGGAGAAGCAGCCTCCCCGCCGAGCAAGGAGCCCCATGTGGGACTCGATCCCAGGACCCTGGGATCATGACCTGAGCCGAAGGCAGCTGCTCAACCCACTGAGCCACCCAGGTGTCCCTTAAGTCATGAATTTTTAGAGGCACTTGTTCTACTTCTTCTCTTTATCCCTCCCTCCATAGAGGAAATATAACACTCCAGATCCAAATTCAGATGGCTTCAGCCTGCTTGATTTGTAGATCGATGCTAGAGACGGAGGATATTAGAGCTATGAATGACCACAGGGTCCCCTCTATACTGGGGAGACTGAGGCCCAGAGGGGCTGGGTCAGTCACTGAGCAGGAGCCAAAGAGAGCTCAGAACTCTTATCCTTCAATGTCCAGACTGTGGCAATTCATTAAGAGCCAGCATGAAAATGTTCCTAACAAAATCAATGAGCCAACATTTTCTGATTTCTAGGAGAGCAGAATGCGTTCTGCAGTCTTCCCATATGCAGGGTGTACAGGCCTGTGTGTGCCTGTGTGTGCGTCTGCCCATGTTAAGCCATTGGCTTGGACACAGAATTGAACACCATCCTTTAAAGGATACGTTAACTAGATCTGATTTCTTACCATTATTGCCAGGAAGGAAATAGATCTGAATGTTCTGGAGTGAAGACAGCAGGAAGGCAACTCTTACTTCCTGCTGATGGATTTCCGAGCTGACTCTGCCCTTTGTTTGGCAAGCCTGGCCAGTCCTAGGCAAAGAGCTCATCAGCTGGCTCAACCGGCCTCCCTGGCAGGAATTCTGATTTGCCACCGGGCCTCTTGCCTTCAGAGCTCTGGCCCTACACATGTGGTTTGTTGAGAATAATCAGAGCAGCGTACTCCTGATGGCCAGGTACCTTTGAGGGGGGCACTTTGCTAGAGGGAAGCAAACCTTAGCTTGATTTTCAGCCTTGGGAAGCCCTCCTCCAGGTCTCCAGCTAAGTTCTCTAGAGGTGTCTCTGTGAAGCTGGAGAGGGAACAAAAATGGACAGCTCCTGACCAGGACATCCCTCACAGCTCTAGAAACACACGAAGGCCTCCATTCTGCTTGTTGGTTCCCTGTGATTACAGTATGTGCAAGGGCCCCTCTGCACCCTACAGAGTCCCTAGCACAGGAGGCCCCCAGGGGCCACCACAAAAACCTGCTCTCAGCAGGGCCTCTCCTGAGTTTCCTCTCCTTAACCTTTGGCCTGGTGGCCTGCATCCCTGGTCTCCCTCTTGGCTGGGCCCATCTAGAATGCTAGCCTATTGGGGAATCATGCAGGCTTTGATATTTGGCTTCTCCCCAAGATGCTCTCACACTTTACCCCCTTGGCTCATGCCTCTGCTCTCTCCGCCCACTGCAAAAGTGAAGCCTCAACTCCATGCCCAGACCTCATATCCAGATACAAAGACCCGAGCTCCACTAAGTCTGGGAGGAGGAGTCTGACAAGGGACCTGGCTTCTCCCTGCCTTCCCTTCCTCTTTCAGGCTAGTGCAGGAGAGAGCAGTTAAGTAGGAGGGGAGGGACCAAAGGAAGGGAAGGTACACGTGGTCACCAAATGATAAGCCAATCCTGTTTTGAGCGTGCTGCTATGGGCTCAATGTTTGTCCACCGAATGGACCCCAAATTCCTGTAGTGAAACCTAATCCTCAATGTGGGGTGTGTTGAAGTGTTGCATTTAAGGGGGTGACCAGGTCATGAGGGTGGCACCCTGAAAGACGGGATCAGTGTCCTTACGGAAAAGACCCCAGAGAGCTTCCCTACCTCTTCTGCCGTGTGCGGGCACAGCAAGAAGACAGCCATCTACGAACCAGGAAGTGGACCCTCACGAGATGTCAGTTCTGCTGGCACCTTGACCTTAGACTTCTCAGCATCCAGATTGTGAGAAATAAAGTCCTATTGTTTATAAACCAGCCAGTGTATGATATTCTGTTCCAGCAGCCTGAACTAAGACATATACTACCGGGCTCCATGGAGGAGAAGCTTGGGACACGGGCTCTGCTTTCAAAGAGATGACAGCTCAGGCAGAGCAGTGACAGAGAAGCACTCCAGGCAAGGGTACAACTAAATGAGGGGCTCAACTGAGTGAGTAGAGACTGTAAATACCAGCAGAGAAGGGAGAAGGGGGCCATCCAGACTACTTCAGAGAAGCTCAGTTAGGGCTCCGCCATTAGGTTATGCTTGGGTGACATTAGTGCCTTCATGGTCCCCATCTCTGCAGGTGAAATTACCCAGAAAACTACATGTACAGACAAGGTTGTAGGTGAAATTTTTCACAATGGTGATAATTGGAAGCATATATTTGTTTCTCTTTGGAAGACCATTTGGGGGAAATAATTCATTGACATCTTTAGAAACTAGAAGTACTGGTTCTCAAAAGGCTGAAGGACATGGCTAGGAACAGAGAAAATTCGGGTTGAGTTGGTTTTATAAACTGGGCTGTTAGACAATAGGGGCTAAGGTAAGGGGCTTCCTAGGAACGTGGTAAAGAGAATGTAGTCACAGCTACACTGGCAAAATCCCCCTCCATCGGACTAGCCATTGTGGGAATCCAGCAAGTCTTCCTTTCCTGTGAAAGTCTGGACAAAACTGCTGAGCAATCTTAAGGTCGGCACTTGACCATAACTGAGAAAGTGGGGAACATACTGGATTGCACCACAGCGTGCCTGGAGATGGACAATGAACAGGAAGGGTCCGGTCAGCTGTGAACCCCGAGAGCCGTGGAGAGTTGCTGAGGCCGAGGGCGCCGTGTGCTCACCAGCAGCCTCTGGGATGAGCAGAGTTCAACACACAGCTCCCCGGGCGCGCCCCGCCCTCTGGTGCATAAGGGGGCCTCCAGCTAGACCTACAGGACCCGTGGTGAGGGCCATCAGCTCTTGCAGAAAGCACCAAATAAATGTGGTTTCCTGTGAAATCTGGCTTCTAAAAAACCCGGCCCGCAGGGAGCGAACGCCCCGGGCAGGCAGACCCATGAGTTCCAGACTGGCTGACATTTCAGTTCTTGTTGCAATTAGTAAGCTGGCAGTCTGCTTGCTGGGTAAGTCTCTGCGAGTTGGCAAAGGTGAGCCTGCGCAGCCACAGGCATCTTTAGAAATCTTTGAGAGAAGGTTTCTGTGTACCTGAGAGGCAGATCCTCTGCTGTAGAACATTCGCTGGGGGAACCTTGGCAACGCGCTGGCTCTTGACATGGTCTACAAACTCAGAAGGGTCCTTCATGTCAATGGACCCTAGAACAGTAACATCTTCTTCGGGTGATTTGAACAGTTTATCTTCAAGGCTGTAGAGCCTGAGACTTTTTCTTAAAAAGCAATCCTTCAGGAACATTATCGTTCAGGATATCTATTCTATTTCTTTTTCAATGACGGTGAGTTTTCTGCTGTTCTTGAGAGTTCAAGTTCCCCATTTTCCTTCCATAATGATGACAGAGCATGTGCACCGCTTCATTGGAGATCTCAGAATATTTAATCTTTCCATTTTGATATTCAATTTTATTGTCAAGTCTCAAAATAAACAGCCAGCCATCGAATCTAGGTTCTCTCATAAAGAGTTTACATAATTGCTCTAAAATATGCACCAAGAGACCAACGGGTGCTCTTCCCCCATGGGAACATCTTGAGAGAAAGCCCCAAAGCGTTTGTCACCTAATGAGAGAGAATCTGCTGGGAACTCTGAACGAAAGCCCTCCAGGAAATTCCAGAAGGCTCTGTGGTAACCACCTGAGTCCATACCGAGCCGCAGCAGAAAAGAGCCAGCCTCCTCAGAATGCTTTGGTGACGCCTACTGATTCAAGAGGTCTGCTGCCGAGTAAATGCTCTTTGCTGCTTCTACCTAATCATCCCAGCCCGCCCTCTTTTCTGGGCGAATGGCTGCAGCCCCAGCCACTGGCAAGACAAGATGACATGTGCTGAAACCGGGGGCAGAATAACCTTTCAGACTCTGTCATTCACACAGTGCATTTGTGTTAATGATTCTAATCATCTTCACACAGCCAACTCAGCAAACAACAGCCCCAGCTCCCACCACGCTGTCACCGGCTCACCCACCCTCTGCGTGGCGCCATAAAGGCTGCTAGAGCGGCCGGTGCAAAGCTGGTCGGCTGGTTTTGTGGGCTGAGGTGGGGGGGATGAAAAGGATGTAATACTTCACATGTTCTAAAAGCTGAATGTCACATTATACAATCACTCCTCAGCTGTGGGTATTACTTTGTCTGACAGGTTTGACTATTGTTTCCCTCAGCCGAGTCATCTTCTTCTCAGGGATGTGGTTAAAAGGCCTATCAAAGAGATGGTGGCTGCTTGTCCGAGGCCGGTGAGATGCCCACAGGGCCCCCAAAGAGCGTGCACACCTCAACGAGCAAGCTGAGGCCGCTCCTCGCTGGCAACTCCACACTCTCGGTGGAAGCCTTCCCTCAATACCTTATGTAACAGAGCAGAGCTTCTGGAAGGGTATGCCATGGAATCTCTCTCACCTGGTGCAATTACTACCCCACTAAGATATGACTAGGAACTAGAAAGCAAGAGGCCACAACAGAGGCAACCAAAGACTTGGCCCATTTGTTAAAAGAATTATCCAGATTTTACCTCAGCCTTCAAAATCATAGTATCTCCTGCAGAATCAGCAAGGTGGCAAATGGCCAGCAGGACAGCATGCTCGCTACGGTTCCTTGGCCACAGGGAAAGGAGTCACCAGGAAGGTCTTGGCATCCAAATGCTTCAGGATGTGAACACTTTTTACCAAGCTTGCAAAGACTGGCGAGAAGGGTCAAACAGGCAGTCTGGACGGCCCTCTCCCCTCCACTCCTTGGAAGAGGCCCACCTTCAGTGTCCTTTTGGAAAGGTCCAGCAGGTCTCTATGGCTCTGAACATCAGATCTGCTGCCTGACGCTAAGCCCACGAGGGCAGCAACTGTGTGCACTCTTCCCTTCTCATCGGCCAGCACGGCGGCTAGCCCAAGAGAAGGGATCCAATATGCACATGGTAGATGAAGAAATAAACATAAAACATAACTGCCAGGCAGCAGATCCTGAAAAAAAAATATGAGAAGCAACATGAAGATTATGCCATTCTGTGTTCGCCTGTCTCTACAAATATATTTTTTAAAGTACTAGATTTCTTTTTGAAGGCTGGCCTCAAAGCTCTCAGATGCATTTGGATTCCCAGGGAAGCTCATAAAGACGTCAAGGTAACTGTGTTGATCTGACCAGCTGAAACAAGATGAACCAGAGTCTGACATCTCTCATTACCGCCCAGTTTCGGCTGAGGCCTTCCCACACTCGTGCAAACAGTAATTAAAAAGACGGGAAGAGGGGGCACCTGGGCGGCTCCGTGGGTTAAAGCCCCTGCCTTCGGCTCAGGTCATGATCCCAGGGTCCTGGAATGGAGCCCCGCATAGGGCTCTCTGCTCAGCAGGGAGCCTGCTTCCTCCTCTCTCTCTGCCTGCCTCTCTGCCTACTTGTGATCTCTGTCTGTCAAATAAATAAATAAAATCTTAAAAAAAAAAAAAAGACAGGAAGGGTTGACCTGTGTGGGGCCTTTACCAAGCACCAGGAGCCGGGCTAAAGAATTCCTATTTTCTCAACAGTTCAACGAGGTAGGTATGCGTCTTCTCACAGTTTTGTAGATGAAGGTACTGAGGCTCAGACACATCCCATGAGGTGACCTTGAACAGAACAAGTAAGTGACAGGGCCACGGTCAAGCCCAGGTCCAGCTGATGCTGTGGCCTGGAGTCAGGAGCACTCTGCTCTCTACACGGCTGCCACACCTCTCGCCTGTGTCCCCCTGCTTCAAAATGTTTACTATCCCGTCGGTACTAAACGTTGGCATCTATTTTTCTCGGGGGTGGATTCTGTCCACTGATAACCCACCACACCTTGACCAGCCAATAAAAATGGCTCAAGTGATTTTGTTTGCTGGAAATTTTTTCTTGAATGAAGAACTCTTCTCTGTTCTAGGAGTTTATTCCCCTCCTCCGATATAGTTAGGAACTGGAAGGTGGAGCTGTCATCACTCAGATAGATACCTGCTTCTATAGCAGCACTTCCCAAGCTGTAATGTGGAAACGGTTCGCCGGAGGGTCTTGTTACATGTGGGTTGTGAGGCCCAGGTCGCAGGTGGGGCCTGAGCATTTCCAACAAGCTCCAGGGAATGCCGATACAGTGTGGCCTGTGGACCAGCACTGGAGTCAGGGATATAGAAAACACCAGGAAGCAGAATCCAGATTCTCTGAACCCCAAACTCAGTTCCAAGAGAGAATAACACGTGTGGAACAGAACACTCTTCAGCTGAACAATACAGGAAAGCAAGCTATCCTAAAGCCTAAGGGGGTGGCCCTAGGCTTCAAACCAATCTGAAGATCAGCAGGGCATGACCTTGGTGGGTCCCAACACCGCAGCTTCTTGAACCAACACATTCGTTCATCAAAGCAGTACAGACACCATCGATGCTGTTCAGTATCCTTAGCAACCAATCCACCAGCGTGTAGCTCTCCTTCATAAATGCCAGCTCTGTAGGAATGGTCATGGGTCAAGGCTAGGTTCATGGTCCAGTAGCAGTGCCGCAACAGGCATAAAGAGGAACCAGTCCAGAAAGGCAGGCAGAAGTCAAGCGAAAGCCTGAGCAAATAGCCCTGAGGTGCAGAGCAGAATGGGAAAGACCAATTGCTGCCCCCTTATGATACAATGTGCTTCTAACTTTTCCAAAATTTATTGTTCCATCCGCATCAGAGAGACAGTTCACCTGGAGCGAGGCAAAGACAGACTGGCTCACTGAAACCAGAGCATTGGAAAACGGGTCCCCACAAAGAGAAAACTGATCAGAGGTGTAGGCAAACACACATATGGACAAATGAGTATATACAAGGCCACGTGTGTACACACAGTGTAAGAACATCGGTGGCCTCACTCTGTGTCCTCAGCTTCACAGTGTGCCTTGCAGCCACCTGCCTGGCCAGCCCTGGGCCACTCCCCACCCCTCCGAGGATGTCCCGCACAGGAGGGAGGCAGTCCGCTTACCAAACGGAGTGCCAGAGAGTTCTCGTCATTTGGGTGCTTATATGTGGACCCAGGGCTTTACACACATTATCTTATTTATTCGTGCAACAACACCAGAATAAAGATCACTGTGACCAACTGTCAGATGAGGAAACTGAGGCTAGGGGAAGGTAATGAACGCGTTCACACTCTTGCCCAGCCTACCGAAAGGCAGAGGGCTCCAAAAGCAGGTCCACTGAACTAAAATGCCAGGGCTCTTCAGTGGCCCACTAAACTCCCTCCCCTGGGATCCCAAGACCCATCATGGGAGCCACAGGCTGACAGCATGTGGAGCGCTGACCTCAAGGCCAGAAAGACTTACATTGCCCTCCTTTTCAAAGTCAGGTGGAAGCAGCTTCACGAAGTTATCAGGGAACACTCCTCGTCTGCCGTTGAGCTCTCCTTCCCACCAGCCCACATCGATGCAGTCCTAGGAAACAGGAGAGCAGAGAGTGAGAAATGGGGCAAGCACCCTCTGGAGAGGTCCCACGCCCCTTTTATTTTATTTTAAAGATTTTACATATTTATTTGAGGGAGAGAGTGTGAAAGAGTACAAGCACAGGGAGAAGAAAAGGGAGAGGGAGAAGCAGGCTCCCCGCTCAGCGGGAAGCCCGATGCGGGGCTCGATCCCAGACCCTGAGATCATGACCTGAGCTGAAGGCAGATGCTTAACCATCTGAGCCACCCAGGCACCCTTATTTTATTTTTTAAAAGATTGTATGTGTGTATGTATGTATTTATAAGATTTTATTTATTTATTTGACAGAGAGACACAGGGAGAGAGAGTGTACAAGCAGGGGGAGTGGGAGAGGGAGAAGCAGGCCCCCTGCAGAGCAGGGAGCCTGATGCAGGACTTAATCCCAGGACCCTAGGATCATAAAATGAACCAAAGGCAGACACTTAATGACTGAGCCACCCAGGCATCCTAGATTGTATTTATTTAAGAGAGAGAACAAGATAATACAAGCAGGGTGTGGGGCACAGGGAGAAGCAGGCTCCCTGCTGAGCAGGAAGCCCCATGTGGGGCTCGATCCTGGGACTCTAAGATCTGGTAGGCAGACACTTAATTGGCTGAGCCACCCAGGTACCCTGGTCCCACACCCCTTTTAGGGAGAATGGAGGGAGGCCCTTTCCTTGAGGCCACTACCGGCGCAACAGTGGTTATTGAGATGAAGTCAGCACCAATCTCAAAAGTCAGATGGGAGAACAAAAGCACAAGTGTGCCAGAGCTGTGGGCTGGGACTCAGAACCCAGGGCTGCTGTCATATGCCCTGCATCAATCCGATCTGCTTTTCTTTAAAGATGGGATGATAGTATGTATTTTTTTCATCTTAATTTTATTTGCTGAAGCTTTAAAATTATTTCATTAACCGCAAACGTGGCTTCAGGAAATATCACATGCACACATGTCCTCTTTGATTGGCCTGACATAAATCTTGTGGAAATTAAAAGGGCCTTGTGACAGTCAGGCAAGCATAAGAAAAATCACACTTCTGGCAAGCTTGTGAACACACTGCTCTTCCTCACCTTCTCCTCTCCGTGACGATGCGGCACCGCTGTCATTGTGAAAAGCTCTTCCCCCACCTTACAGAACTCAATGTTTGCTCACTAAATGAGAGAATAAATCTACTCATTCTTTCAGTTCGAACTTGCTACCCTACTCTGTTCATTCCCTTGTCAGAAGCTTCCCGAGAGCTGTTTCATGCGAGGTGCCGGGGAGAGCGCGAGACTGTGCCAAGCTTCCGACCCCAGCCTCACAGCCTTGTGGTTCTCCTGGGCCTTCTACCTCATGCCACAGAACCATTTCGATTTTGCTCTAGTTTTATATCTCACATTTGTCCTCTTGCTCCAACTCTACTTCTACCCCCTGGTCTAAGACTCACCCGGCCTAGTGCAAACCCCTCACCTGGGTGCTTCTTCCTGCCCTGTGTGCGAACCATGTACACACCCTGCTCTTGGGTACCCGTCCTTGAATAAAAAGCCAATCCTCAGACTGTGACCAGCAATTCCTGCTACAGCCAAGAACCAGCAGAGGCTTTCCAGAAAATGTCAGTAACACGTAGGACTTTGAAAGTCACGTCTGAAGCGTGGCATGCTCACTCGACAAAGGGAGGAGATCGTGCTCAGGGCCCATGGAGAGACACTCACAGTCCTCCACAACACCAGAGGGGGTGGGGAAGGGGGCAGGAGGGCCCAAGCTGCAGATGCGCAGCTTCTGCAGCAGGGGCCCCACTGTAGACCCCTGAGGGCCACAGTGTATGTGAGATCATACATCTTAGCAAGACGAGGAACGTATCTGGCTTTGTGACCATTTATGCCCCCAGCCCACAGCACAATGCCCAATAATAATAAGTATTTGTGGGATCAATGGGGACTTTTTCTAACCCTGAGTTCTGTGATCTCCAGCAATCAGGACAAAGTAGCCTCTAGGGACCTTAACTCATGATTATTTTACATAAGAAAAGGTCCACCTCAGGTGAGAAACAAATGAGCACCATCTCCCTTCTCCCAGAGGTATCTGTTACAAAGATAAATGAACTCTTTAGAAGAGGTGTGGGTTTTAGAAATGGGTCCTTAATCACGGATGGTAAATTCTAGTCCTGACCAACACCGAAAAACAGACACTTGAAGCATCAAGTTCAGATTTACCCAGGACAAACTGAGGTTCAAAAGACAACATGAGAGAATGCTTATATTTCTTAGAAAATGACAAGAGGAGCCCAGGTAAGTATTCTGGTCCTGCTCAGGTCACGTCACTCCCTAAACAATCTAGCATCAGTCCCCACAGAAGGATCCATGAACGGGGACTGTGATGGTGGCAGAGTACGATGGCTTCTGATATTCTTCCAGCTCTGAGAAGATCTCGTCATCAACTATACCAGAAAATCTTGCCAAGGAGTAGGGGGGTGACATTCCTTTACTTTTAAGTCCTTAGAAATTAAATCTTTCAATCCAGATGGCTCTGCTTTTGAGGAAATGCTTGGCACCTTTTTTTCTCCTCTTTTTCTGGACAAGTCCTCTTCTCCTCAAACCCAGCTTGAAATTTACCTTTAGGAAAGTGATAATGATGAGTGCTTTATCTTTTCTTGAACACTCACAACTGTGTTAATTTGCATTTCATGATATTCACTTCAACAAACATCCATGAAATGCAAAGTACATTAAAGTTCCTTCTGTTGGCATCAGACGTGAAACCTGCAAAGAACATGATCCTAACTCCAGGGAGCTTAGAGATTTACGCAAAAGAGCCCCCCACAATATTATACAAGGTCCTTTTGGATGACCTTTATCTAAACCAAGAGTTCTGGTACCAAAGAGGAGACAACCATTAGCCGCTTTTCAAACCATCTTAAATCTTGTCATGTGTGAAGGGTCTGCTTATGTGTGGACTGAACTTGCCTGCACATTCATTTCAGAGCATCTGATACAGAATTACATCCATAAAAGGCACTCAAATATTGTTTAGTGCTACATTTCCTTTCAAAAGCTTTCTTCCAAACTTTCCGACTGGTGCAAATCCATGCCTCACCTTAGTCTTCTGAAAGCACTAACCCAAGAATCACTGTAATGAACCCTTTTCCTTCACATGTGAGAAAAACAATGAAGAAAATTTTAATAAGAAGAAGCATATCCAGAATAACTTTGGAACTCATACATGCTCACAGGGCAAAATAGTACATATGACATATTTATTATACCTCCCATCAGTGAAGAATGGCTTGGATGGTTCATCTCTACTTGGCTTCTTTTTCTTTTTTTTTTTTAAGATTTTATTTATTTATTTGACAGACAGAGATCACAAGTAGGCAGAGAGGCAGGCAGAGAGAGAGGAGGAAGCAGGCTGTCTGCAGAGCGGAGAGCCCGATGTGGGGCTCGATCCCACAACCCTGGGATCATGACCCGAGCCGAAGGCAGCGGCTTTAACCCACTGAGCCACCCAGGCGCCCCTCTACTTGGCTTCTTAAGGAAAATATTAACAGTACTAATCATTGTGTAATTCAAGGTAACACAGGAAAAGCATGAAGGTAGAACACAATCTGTCTTACTGTTCTGATTGGTAAGAGGACAAATACAAGGCTTGTGGATGAGATAAGCACGTTCCAAAAAGAAAATGGTCAGTGTGTCTTAGGACATGGAGGAAAGTGAAAGGGGGAGCCCCAATGCAGGACAGAAACCAGCCAGAGTCAAGGTACCTGGTGAGGGACAGAGACTGAAAGAGAACCAGGGCCCTTCTTACGCCCTAGCAAGAGAAGCTAATTTAAGGGAAACAGGAACAATTCTGACAGCAGAATGAGAAGCAGAATACCTCCTTGTCAACAAACCAGGAAAAAGAACAAACCTTCCGATGGCAGAGATGAAGAGACAATTATTTGTATGAGGGCTGTGCTTCTGGCAGCATAAAAGAGCACCAAATTCAATTTATTTACTCAGAACTGAAAACATGCAGGATAGCAGAGGCTATCAGGGGCTAAAGAAAAAATTATAAAGTCCTTAACAGGGTTCTGGAGCTCAGAGCCTAGTGTGAGAGGCAGACAGTGAATCACCATGGAGCAGAAACACCGGCAGCAGTGTTAGGTCGGATTTAAAAACAAGTGGGTCCAAGAAAAACCAGGTAGCCCGAAGAGGTAACGAGGGGGTGAACCAAAGCAATGAGAAAGGTCAAAGGCAGGATCATGGAGCATGAAGGAAGGAAAGAGAGAGAGTGGGAAGTTGGGGTCTTGGAAGAGAACATTTAAGAACTGGCACTTAGGATGGAGGCAGTGCCTGGCTCCTAGGGGACTCCCAACCAATATCTACTGAACAGTGATGTGAGGTGTGAGGCAAGATGGCACCCGTGAGTGGCAGGAACAGAATGGAGGGACAGTTGGTCAGTGATTTGTGAGGCCAGAATGTCATCAGGGTGGAGTGGATGTTCCCAGGGAGGATGGTGGGAGGGGCATCAAAGCAGGATAATGAGAGAGCAGCCAACCAGTGAGGAGAGAGGCAGTGCGGCCAAGATAACTGGAAATTGTGAGGGTGACTGTTTAAATTCTTTTCAAACCTGGGTCACTATCAATAATCACACAGTACCACCAAGATAACCCAAGATGATGATCACCCTAGCGGACTGTGAGATTGTAACAACGATGAGGACAGGACAATATAGGCAGTCAAGTGGGTAGCTTCTGAATGAGGCAGGAGTTTGCAGTGGGAAAGAGTGAGAGGTCAGCATGTAGATGAAAGTTTCCAGAACAATGACAATTAGAAATAAGCTCTACTGGCATGAAAGCAGAGGAACATAGACCTGGACTCTATCAAGAGCCTGGAGTATGGAAAGAACAGTATTTCTGACAGGGAATGTTCACTCTTCTATGGCCAAGTTCCCAAAGTGGTTTCTCTACGCCTCATCACCAGGCAGGTATTTGAGTAAAATATGCTATTTTCCTTATAAAAAAACAAATGATGTTTTTCCTTTGAAGGAATGAATAAACAGAGCCTTAACTCTACTGTACTCTTACCTCTACATTCTGTGCTCTGTCAGGTTACCGGAGCTATCTCAGGGAGAGGGGAAAGACAACAAACTGGGGCCAGCTGACACTTGAGCGCTCCACTAGTTATAAAAATTCCGGGTCTCAGTTTCTTGACACACAAGAAGAAAATCCTGGCGAGGAGTAAAAAGCAATATGACCACTGATGGTTATCAGCATTACAGCAATTCTATGGACTGGTCCCAGGGAACCTGAGGGACAATGTGGCCAGGAAAGCTTCTGAATTAAGCTCACACACATTTGTCACCATCCTTGGGTGAAACCATCAGTGGCCGCAGCTCACATACGTGGAAGAAGGCCAAGGTGAGGGACACCAAGGCCCCAGGGCGCATCTGAGGAGGCAGGCGTTGCCCACATCCCAGTGTCCTGCCTTCATCCACTAGATCCTGCCACAGGAGCCCCTGTGGAACATGGCTGAAGTATTCCAGCACTTCCCATGGTTACCACAGCAAGGGCTGGCTCATGGCCGCTCCCTGATGGACAACTTGTTGGCCGAAAGTCACCAGTGAGCTCTGGTGTATCTGCATCTAAGTCTTGGCACTACAAATGTTGAGAAAAGACAAACTTGCCACCTGGCTTGTAAATTGGTTAAAACAACAAGCCACAACCTCGTCCTGGGCTCCCTTTTGTCGAGAATGCAAAGCAACCTAAGAGTTTAGGGTTTCTCAAAGTTAGCTGCACATTTAGAATCAGCAGGGGAATTTTTAAAATTCCCAATGCCTGGGCTACACCCCACACCAATTCAAGCACAATTTCTAGAGGGTGGGACAGGAAATTGGCACTTTTTAGAGGTTCCCCAGGTCCTTCTAATATGCAGGTTGACAATCACTGATTTGGACCAGAGCTTCTCCAGCTTTAATGCACATATTATCCACTCGGGGATCTTGTGAAAATGCCAATTTGGGTTCAACAGGTCCAGAACGGGTCTGAGATTCAGCATTTCTAACAGGTTTCTGGGTGATGCATATGCTGCTGGTCCATGGACCACACTTTGAGTAGCAAGATTCTCAAAAATGGTAAGCTTTTTGAAAACAAGGATCTTATCTTTATAACCTTTGAGGCCACCAAATACCTAGAACATTGCCTAGTAAATATCAATTCTGAATAAATGTTGGCTGAATGGATGAAATGGTGGATGGCTCAATCTTCCCCCAGACTATGGATCTACTTCTCTCAATTTTCAAACATCAGAAGTGAGGTTAAGTTGAATGAGGAAGAGGCAGGTATAGATTAGCTACACAAGAAAGCTTCGTTTAAGGGGGCCTGGCTGGCTCAGTGGGTAGAGCATGGACTCTTGATCTCAGGGTCGTGAGTCCAAGCCCCATGTTGGGGGTAGAGATTACTTAAAAAAAAGTCACATAAAAAAGAAAGCTTCATCTGTATGATCTGGCTTACCTGT
Source organism: Taxidea taxus jeffersonii (assembly GCA_003697995.1). Lineage (NCBI taxonomy): Eukaryota > Metazoa > Chordata > Mammalia > Carnivora > Mustelidae > Taxidea > Taxidea taxus. The sequence goes on from RCUC01119113.1 coordinate 63,917, forward strand.
TGGTCTGTACCACATTAATTATTTGTTTATAACTGCGGAAACAACTTAAAAAGTACCTCCAAAATGTAGGCCACATTTTCTCAGACATGGTAAGTGCACCAAATATTTGAGTTCAGAAGGGAATACATAGCTTACAAATGGACGTATCAAACCAAACAATGGAAAGATTAAAATGGGTTCATCCGCTGGTCCAAATGAAAAGAAAAGCACTTTGCTCAGTCACTTCTCTTGGTGGTCAGCTGTCCCCACATTCCCCAGAAATTCCCAATTTCCCAGAAATTACCCAGCATGGCTGAAAAAAAAATTTCATGGCCTTCTCTGATGACTGAGAAAGTGAGTGTTGAACACTTCTGGTGTGGCTGTTAAGTGAGCCTCAGAGTGTCCCGAGGGGGTCTTACACGCTCAGCATCCCACCAGCAATAGAGAAAGCAGTGTTTAATATTTACTAATGAACGTCTTCTGCGTGGAGCTTCAGGGGAGCCCTTGAGAGAAAGATCCATAGAAGCCGGAGCCCAGGAGCACTCAGCTTTGCCTCTGCTTGTTAACACCTCCCCAAGAGATGCAATTATTCTGCATGGCTGGGATTTCTGCTCAGAATTTCCAACATCCCCGTAAGTCAGTTATTAAAGCAGGCTTATCAACCTCATGGTTTAAGAGGTAAAAGGGGAAAAAGAAGACTACTGTCTATCTCAATGTCAGAAGAAATGCCTGGCAGACCACAGTTCATGAAAGAAGCCAAGGACACAGACCCAGAGATGAACTCACTCATGGAAATGTCACATTCCAGACTAAAAAAAACCAATAGAACAGATCAATGGAACCAGGAGCTGGTTCTTTGAAAAGATAAACAAAAGGGATAAATCTTTAGCCAGACTCATCAAGAAAAAAAGACAGCATTCAAATAAATAAAATTGGAATTGAAGGAAGAGAAATAACAACTGATGCCACAGAAATACAAAAGACTATAAGAGAATATTGTGAAAAATTATATGCCAACAAATTGGACAACCCTAGAGGAAATGGACAAATTCCCAGAGACATATAACCTCCCAAAACTGAATCAGGAAGAAACAGAAAATTTGAACAGACTGGTTACCAGCAATGAAATTCAATCAGTAATCAAAAAATTCCCAACAAACCAAAGTCAGGACCAGATGGTCTCACAGGGGATTCTACCAAACACTTAAAGTGGAGTTAATACCTATTCTTCTCAAACTATTCCAAAAAATAGACGAGGAAGGAAAACTTCCAAATTCATTCTATCAGGCCAGCATTACCTTGACACTAAAACCAGATAAAGACACTACAAAATAAGAGAACTATAGACCAATATCACTAATGAACATACATGTAAAAATGAGAGGAGAAGTGAGTTGAGGGAAATCGGAGGGGGAGACGAGCCATGAGAGACTGTGGGCTCTGAGAAACAAACTGGGGATTTTGGAGGGGAGGGAGGTGGGGGGTTGGGTGAGCCCGGTGGTGGGTATTAAGGAGGGCATGAATTGCATGGAGCACTGGGTGTGGTGCATAAACAACGAATCTTCGAACACTGAGAAAATAAAATAAATTTTTAAAAAATGCTCAACAAAATATCAGCAAAACAAATCCAACAGTACATTAAAAAAATCATTCACCATGATCAAGTGGGATTTATACCTGGATTGCCAGGATGGTTTGATAGTCACAAATCAATGTGCTACACCACATTAACAAGAGAAAGGTTAAAAACCATACGATCACCTCAACAGATGCAGAAAAAGCATCTGACAAAGTACAACGTCCATTCATGATAAAAACTCTCGACAAAGTAGGTCTAGAGGGAACATACCTCAACATAATGAAGGCCTTACATGAAAAATCCACAGCTAACACCATCCTTAGTGGGGAAAACCTGATAGCCTTTCCCCTAAGGTCAGGAACAAGACAGGGATGTCCATTGTCCCTACTTCTACTCAACATAGTAGTGGAGGTCCTAGCCATAGCAATCGGACAACAAAAAGAAGAGGCATCCGAATCAGTATGAAAGAGGTCAAACTTCCACCATTTGCAGATGACATGATACTCTATATGGAAAACCCTGAAGACTCCACCAAAAACTACATAAACTGATGAATGAATTCAGTAAGGCTGTAGGACACAATATTAATATACAGAAATCTGTTGCATTTCTATATACTAACAATGAAGTACCAAAAAGAAATTAAGAGAACAATCCCACTCACAGTTACACCAAAAATAATAAAATACTTAGGAATAAACTTAACCAAGGAGATGAAAGACCTCTACCACAAAAACTACAAAAACACTGATGAAAGAAATTAAAGAAAAAAAATGTCACATTCCAAATGTCAACATCCTAGGATCATCAAGGCTTAGGGAGTCATTCACTGTTTCGTGATACTGGGAGCTCATGACCTCAAAGAGTTTATCTAACTTGTAAAAAATCCTGACTTTTTATTGGGCAAGAACTTAGCGGCTTTTGCAACACTAATTTCTGCTTCTGTCATTGTACATATTATATAACTGGTAATGAGAAACCGGATGAGGAAATCACAAGGAGCAGTAATCGAGGCTCCGCTCGGTCATGCCGATATGAATGGAAGCGGGGATGGATGCCTGAAAAGTATGCAGAAATGTCTTCTGTAAGCCACCCACAACGTACCTCACATTTTCCTGCTTCTTCGTACATAATTTGTGATTGTATGTTCTCAACAACTGTGCAAGCTACACTGTTAAGACTGGATTTTGAGGTCCTCCTTCTAAGAGTGTTGAGTTTTTGTTAATGGCGAGCAAGTGGCTCACAGATCAGCTTGACCTGTCAAGGCATGGCTTAAAGCTTTGTTAGGCTATAGGGTAGGTTAGGGGAGCGCTGTTCCCGTGATTGCCCCTTCTGGGTTCTCAGTGAGATGCCAGGTGTGTTCAGCAATGTTTTCCAACCTTGCTTGGCCGGAACTCCAACATCTCCCATCCCTGGTGACTTCTGGGGTATTCCCTCAGCTCACAGCCCACCCACGCCCCAGGCTTATTTTCTTCCAGGCCTGGTGGAGTGTTTCCCTCTTGATGCATGGCTTAGTATTCCGCAAAAGACTTAAAGGACTCCTATATATAGCCTTCTGGAGCTCTTCCTTTGTACAGCTTGCTCCTCAGAGATTCATTGTCCTGAGAAGTCCAGCTACCTTGGCAGCCCTGAATTACAACCTCTGTTTCCTCTATCCAATGCGTCTTCTGCTTTCTGCTGGGGCTCCACTGGGCTCTGCTGCAATTTAGAAGAAAGCCAGGGTTGATGTGAAATCCTTTTCTCAAGGATTACATCCCTGAGCTGTGTATTACCCAGTGCCTAAAAACAGTGGGTTCATGTATTTTGTCCAATTTAAAAGTTGTCTTTGGCAGGAGGGTAAGTCTCACACCTTTGACTCCATCGTGGCTATAACCAGAAGTTATGTTTGCTTAAAAATACTGTTTCTTTAATTAGAATTTATTTTTTTCTAGGTTTAATAGAACTTGAAGCTCTATCTTTAAAAGTCTGAGCTATTTCAAGGTCTAATTCCCAAAAGAAGTCCTAGAGAAAGAGTTTCTAAAATGAAAAGACATACAGGAGTTTTTAATTATCCTAGAGTCTCTGCTAGTCGTATGCACCTTTCTCTAACAGGGCAGGTTGAATATTCCCTAAGGAAAAGTAGAGTCAGTATTAAACATTGTTATATGGAAAATTTAAATACATGCAGTAAGTCAGTGCCATCCAACTTTTTTCAGATAATGGCACACATATATAATGATAATATGTTCATGACATATTGCTGGAAGCCAAACGCTGTTGAAGGCCATCAACCCAGAGGGGGTTTCAGGCTACCTAAGGCCCTTTCCATCCACCTGGAGAGCTGAGGGGATCACCACCTTATTACTCCCATAACCCACTCATAGCACATGGGTTAGGATTTGCCACAGAAGTAATCTTTGAGTCCAGATGTCACTAAGAACTGAGCAAAAAGCTGACCTCAAATCTTGGTCCCCAGAAAGAGAACAGAACTTCCACAGACATTATGAGAGAGAGGCAGGCAGCAGGCAGGAATGAGGAAGGCCTGAAGGGATTTTAATAGCGGACAAGCCAGAGCAGAAGCCCCAGAGGCCTCATTACTCACAGCCTGTTTCCCTCTTAGAAAAAGATGCTTCTATCTGAAGCCTCTTCAGAGAATGGTACCCAACAGATACTTCCGTACTGGTCCAACTCCAGGGTCACCATTCATACTGGGCATCTCCTGGAATTGTGGGGTATGGCCATTGAGGTTGTGCATAGCAAATATACAAGAATAGCTTACCTGTGCCTGTTTTAGGCTAAATTTTGAAAGCTCTTTCTAATGATACTTTTGGCTCATCCAAAGTACGTGGCTAGTAACACAGTTTACCTCTCAAGGATGTTCATCCTATAGCTGAGTGTTCATTTGCATTTATGTTTAGAAAACTGTACTGATTCTCCACCTTGACACATGCTTTTCGTCCATTAAAAGGGTAGTAGATATAATTAAAAATCATTTTGCTTCATTGACAGAGACACTGGCATTTATAAAGCATCTTACATTATGTTTTAAGAGATTTTCTTAGCTCTTGCCCTACCTCTAAGAGGTAACAAAGAAAGCTGTTATGGATGAAGGTGGGGGAGTATCTTCATTTCACAGATAAGGACCAGGAAGGAATATGAGGTGAAGGGCATGCCCATGACCATTATGAACGTCAAGATCATCCATCCAAGCCAGCTGTAGCAACTATTCATAAATTCCTAAATGCCTACCTTCCATTTCCATTCTTCACCAGACATATCTATATTTCAGTTTTCAAAGGAAAACTTATTCCTTGGCATAAAAATTTGTTTGAGGGTCTTTTTCTCTATACTCCACGAATTTGGCTTATAGGCCATGTGCAATGAGTGAAAAATACAATTCCAGGTCAAATCTAGGCCCTCAGGCTGCTCAGCTGAGCCCAAGCCTGACTGGTAGCGTGTGGCTACATCTGTTGCCACCTTGAGGGAAAAGGCTCTGATAAGGGAGATCTGCGGTCTTATGTTATAAAGAATATTCCCAGGAAGACTGAGGAGAAAAACCAATGTCCTTGAAATTCATGCAATTACTTATCAGGCAATTATTTAGTCTCAAATCGCCTTGTAAGAAAAACAGACCAATCAATATTCTCTTAACAGTAGCTTTGCAGAGCGCAAGTTCTTAATTTTGCCAAAGTTCGATTTAGCAGTATTTTCTTTCATAGACTGTGCCTTTGGTGTCATGTCTAACAACTCTTTCTCCAATGTTTTCATAAATAACATTTTTTGGTTTTGGTTTTACATGTAGATCTATGTTACATTTTAGTAGAACTATTTCACATGTAGATCTACTCAGTCCATTCTGAGTTAATTTTTGTAGGATGTGTTAAGTTTAGGTTAGGGTATTTTTGTTTTTGTTTTGTTTATGGATTTCCAATGGTGCCAATACCACTTCTGAAAAGACTACCCTTTCTTTCTTAAATTCTCCTTGCACCTTTGTTGAAAATTAGTTGGCTATATTTTTTGGGTCTGTTTCTAGACATTCTATCTTGGGGGCCAGCAAACTATAGCCCATGGACCAAATCTCGCTTGCTACCTATTTCTGTTCATCCCACTGAGAACAGATTATACATTTTTAAATGGTTTTTAAAAACCAAAGAAGAATATTTCAAGGAATGTAAAAATCACACAAAATTCAAATTTAAGTGTCTATAAATAAAGTTTTATTGGAACCCAGCCATGCCTATTCATTTACTTCTATGACTTGCTTTTGCATAGTTGCAACAAAGACCATCAAGCCTAAAATATTTACTCTCTGGCCCTTTAAAGAAAAAGTTGGCTAAGCTCTGATCTAGAATATGAGGCTCCTTATATATATCCATGCAGAACCTCAGGGGTTCTCTGAATACCATTGTAAAAAAAAATGCTTGTAAGGACAGAAGCCTTATATAGAACTTCCGAAAGCCCTGAGGAAGGCAGAAAAGGAATGCACTTAATAGCCAGCTACCCTTTCCAACTAGGACTGAAATATAAAAGCCTGAAGTAAAACTATTCTTACAAGGATGAATTGTACTACATTGTCTAGTTAACTAGAAAATGGAGGAAATTTAAGTCTAAAAGGTATTTATTTTTAATGATATTTTTCTTAAATATCTCTCTGAGTCATAAACTAAGAAAAAACATTTATAATGTGAAAGATGACAGGTTAATGTCATGAATATAAGGTATTTTTATAAAAATCAATTGGAAAATGACACATAAAATTTTCAACTTGAGTAATCGTTTTAAAAAATGCAAACACCTATCAGATTAACAGAGATTAGAAAGAACGATAATATCCAAGGATGACAAGGATAGGAAAACATATTCGCACACACTGCTGGGGAGGCTAAATTGGCACAATCTTTCATAACATCACTCAAATGTATTTAAAAGGAACCGAGGCAGCATTACAGTTAGCTACTTATCATCAAGAAATAATAACAACTATTAACATTTTTACAGTTAAAGGAGGTAACTCCTTTAACTCATTTAATAGTTACCTCCTTTAACTCATTTAATCTTTGCAATGTCAGGAGGTAAGTACTAACATCATCCCCACTTCACAGATGTGGAAACTGAGGCACAGAGAAACTGAGCAATCTTCCCACGGTTATACAAGTAGTAGAAAGTGGCAGAACTAACTACACATGCAAGAGTTCACGAAGTGATGACCGCACGCAACATGGTCTAAAATAAGGAAAACCTAGAAACAAATTAAACATAAAAGAGAACCGTGGTACGTCGTACAACAGGACTCTAAGGAACAATTGAACCATGCTGCTGAAGACAGGCACAATATGTTTGGAAAAAAGAGGGTTACAAAATAATGTGTGTGTATATGATCTTATTTTTCTTTTGAACTGAAATTTGTGTGTCTCTGTGTGTAAAACATTTGGAAGACTACAGCTCAGATACTGAGAGGTACCGAAGGTGGTGAGGTCACAGGTGATTTCGACTTTTCCTGGTATTTATCTATTTATCTGTTTTTCTTCTCACTTTTTCCCTAGAGTAGGTATTATTTATATAATTTTAAAATACTATCTAAAAGTACATCCCATGCCACTTTCCATCTCAGAAAAGCATATTTTAGTAAAATGTAAATGTGAACATAAAGAGCTTTGAGATATTTTCATAAGACAGAGGTTATATAACTATAATAAATTACTTCTCTCCTAAGAAAGGTCAAAAAATAGGTAATAAAGGGGAATTTCAGAGAAAGTGCTGAACTGAATTTCAGGACAGTTCAGTACATGAAGTAAAAACTTCCAGTCACTGGGCATTTGTTTTTTTTTTCTTCTTCCCATAACTTCTCAGAGCAGTAACGAGAATTCAACTTTTATATTTCTAAAGCCCTTTGAGCTACAACATCTCATTTAATTCTCACAATGGCCCTCTCTGAGTAATACAAACAGAAATGTTGGCAATGGAAAACAGAAAGAGTTTCTCTAACTCCCTGAGACAACCTGCAGGTTTTTGTGGGTGTTGTGGGAGAAAAGAATCCCATGGTGGTGTTGCACGGATTACTAACGTCCTGCCGCTCTGGACGGGGGTGACCATCAGGCTGAACAAACGCAGGGTCCCTTCCAACAGTTTTGCATCACTCGCGGGGGCATAAAAAGCTGGGGAGTCTTATCAATGGCAAACTCCTCTATCAAAAATCTGCCATGATGGCCGTCAGAATTTGGGGGTGGTACTGTTTTGGCTGTCTCCTGGTAAACGAAAGAGAAAATTTCTATCTCATCAAGTCCTACGTTTACCAACCTCATCTAATTTAAAACTGTGCTTATGATAATAAATGAGCTCAGTGAGGAAGAGTTTTGATCAAACGTACTTACGATATCAGGATTCTTCGCAACGGTTCCAGTGTTCTGGTTACTTTAAAGAGGAAGACAAAACAGAAGCAAATCGTATTCCTTGGGATTTCTAATGCTCTGAGGAAGAGATATATTGTGGCTTCTGTCTCTAGGAAGGACATATGCAGTCTAACAAGGCAGGCCATACCACAAAAAATACGTCCTATGACACAAAAGACTCATATGCTGAACACTGGCGTTCTTCAAATGTGTGTAAGCCCAGATGATCCCGGCCCTATGCTTAACTTCTTCATTCACTCATGAAACATGTCCTTCTAATGGGTCTGTCAGTGTGTCATCATTTTCAGGGTGACACCTGCTAATTTACTCCTCACCCTTGAAACCACATTTAATCCTAGCATTTTAGCTCTGCTAAAAGCTTCAGCAGTGCAGAGAGAAGGGGTCAAGGCCAGCAATCTATTTAGCTGATGGGCTTTCTTATACCAGCCTGAGAACCTTTCTTGAGATTCCTAAAACCACTTCTCTTTGAGGAAATACCCTTACTTCCTGTGGGGCGGGAAGCAAGGAAGTGTAAGAACATTTCTCTCGCGAATAAGTGTTTCAATTAATGAATTAATCAGAGGGAGGCAGGAAGGGAAAATAAACATTAGAACAAACAAAAGAACACATAATCACAGAATGACTTAAGAAGGAGCTCAGGACTCCCACCTATCTCTTTCTCCCTCTCCTCCTTCCTCTCTCCCTCCCTCCCACCCTTCCTTCCTTCATTCCTTTCCCTCCCTCCCTCCCTTTCTTCCTTCCTGCCTTCCCTCCCTCCCTTTCCCTTCCTTCCTTCCTTCCTTCCTTTCATTCATTCTTTCTTCTTGCTAAAAGCAACCAGAAAACTAAGTGGTACCCATCTGAAAGAAGGAGGAAGGCAAAATCAGCTAGCATGGAAGAAAGCAGAAGGGGGAGAAGAGGGCTTCAGGCACGGAAAGAACCAAGATTAGCCCTGAGCTGAGCTCATCATCTCCTCTGCAATGATGATCATTTCATTTCTGTGGAGGTGACAGTGGAATCAGAAAGTCACGGATGATCCTGACCCAAAGAGATCACAAACATGGATACCACCAACATGCAAGCAGACAGGGTAATGGCACGGTAATACCATTTCCCTGATTAAATAATGATCACATCTTTAAGGTAGAAAGCAAATTTGATAGGCACTTGGCCCAGATATCCAGCAGCAGAGGATGACTCTGTGAGTAGACAAGTTGCCTCTGGGAGCGCCTGAGCCCCACCTTTTAAGAGCATCCGACAGCCCCACAAGGTAGCTCAGGCCCCACAACCCTGCCCTAGTTCTGCCCCTGGCATGCTTGGAGACCCTGGGAAAGTCACTTCTGCGCTCTAGGCCTCTGTTCCTTCTCTGTGATCTACACAGGACACCTGTGGTCCCACCTAACTTCCAGGGCCATCATGAGGGAAAGGAACGGCAACAAGGGGCCCTGGGCTCCTGCTGCCAGCCACCCTGGAAGGGTCCTGCACTGGGAAGCTGTGGTCGTGCACATAAACTGATCCATTATTAAGTGAGGTGCTCAAGAGTTGTCCAGAAAGAAGGAGCATAGAGATGAAGGAAGCTGCAGTCCTAACTCTGCCCTCACAGCAGATCCAGCTCCAAATATTTAATGGTCCCTGGTTTGAAATATCCTGAGGAAAAGGTGAAACTCTCACCTCATATTTTTTTCTCTTCTTGAAAAGATTTTTAATTTATTCATTTGAGAGAGAGAGAGAGCAAGTGAGAGTACGAGCGCGGGGGGAGGGGAGAGGCAGAGGGAGAAGCAGACTCCTGGCTGATCAAGGAGTCCTAGGTAGGACTCAGTCTTGGCACCACAGGATCATGACCGCAGCCGAAGGCTGACGCTTAACCACTGTGCCACCCAGGTACCCCACTTTGTATTTTTTTCAAAGAGTTTATTTATTTACTTGACAGAGAGAGAGAGAGATCACAAGTAGGCAGAGAGGTAGGCAGAGAGAGATGAGGAAGCAGGCTCTCCGCTGAGCAGAGACCCAGGACCCTGAGATCATGACCTGAGCCAAAGGCAGATGCTTAACCCCCTGAGCCACCCAGGTGCCCCTGTATTTTTTCTTCTATTTCTACCTTTATCTAATCTTCTGGCTTCCTTCTTTCTTTGGGGCACATCTATCAGTTTCCTTCCCCTTCCTTCCATCTCCATGCTCCATGATTTTTATCAATAATATTATCTTTCACGGTGTTTACTTTCATATTCTCAGATAGGCTTATGCCCATGAAGAAATGAGGGCGGTGGCGGGTGTCTGCTTTGTTAGGGGTCAAAGACACAGCTACTCAGGGGAGCTTTTTAATAAGAAATACACACTTAAAGATCCTTGTTTACAAAGGGCTCACATGGGAAGCCCTTCTTCCAGGTTAGGGGGGCTGAGGCCAAGAGGCTGTCGGCCAAGGTCAGGAACATCAGTCCTCTCCACAGCTGGGCTTGCTTACCCCCAGGTGGCAGCGGTCTGAGCAGGGAGCGCCCAGAGGTGGCCACCGTTACAGCTGAACCCCGGCCTGGCCTGCACCAGGCTGCTCTCAGCCTTTCTTTAGGGAGCTTCTCTTGTTGGAAACCAGACCCAGAGGCTTCTGAACCCTTTCAACCATGCTCTGAAAACAAATCACGAAGGCAGGGATGGGGGCGGCAGGAACACAGATGAAGGAGCTATTTCTGAGTGACTGGAAATAAAAGCTAAACACAGGTGTGTTCTGTGCAAATGGAAATGTTCCCAAATCCACAAGAATTCTGTATAAATAAACTCAAAAACAAACCATTTGGGTTGCCACATTTCATCCTAGTTTCCAGGGACACACACAAATAGTTCAGGTCTTTGCACATTATTTCAGGAACCGTGGAGGGCTTACAGGCACCCACTAAGGGTGAAAGCTACACGAAATGACAATCTAGGGCTAACAACGAGGGCAATGCCTGCCCTGTGACTCCTGCCACAGCCCAGAAAAACAGGACAAGGGGAACCACCTTAGCTGACTCTGAAACAAAAACACCAGCGGAATTTGGGGTAAATTGAGAACCTCTCCAGCCAAAGAAGTTGAATTTAGACAACAATGATTCAGGTCTTTCATCTCAACTCATACACATAATAAAGCAGCATATCAAAATACACATTAAACAAATCATAGCGAAGCTCTTCTCTTTACAGTATCAACAGCACACATTCATCTAAATGAATTTATAGGTGATTCTTTAACTCTGAGGAAGATATAAGAATTTTCTATAATATCAGCAGGGTATGACAGACTCAGACTCCATTTTCCTCCATTTTTCAGCAAGTAAAATACTTAATGGCAATTTTTCTCCAAAGTCTTGCTGAAATCTCACCCCTTGTGAATTGTGAGCTATTTTCAGGCAAGTCTTCCACCCTCTTATTACTGTTCCCCCCCCCCTTATAACATGGTGTTCCTGCCCCAGCAGCAAACTGGGCCCAATCACAAGAGCCCTTCCTTCCCCATTTCCAAGGTCAGAGAAAGAGCAACCAAAGTTGAAGTGACGATCTATGTATACGCAGCACCTTAGCAAATCCTCAGAGCAGCCCTGTGAGGTCTGCCTTCTGGCTAAGGAAACTGAGGCTCAGAGCGGTTAAGTGAAATGCCCAGTGACACACAGCTATGAATGGTGTTGCTGGGATTCAAACCCTGGTTTCTATGAGCAGGTAGCCTACACAGCACTTGTCATTTTAAAATGCTTCCAACCAAGTGGAACGTTAGGTCAAGGCTGGCAGATATTTTGGGGGAATAAAAGTCAAAACCGGCAGAAGGACAGGATATCAAGAGACCTGATTTCATAGACCATATAAAAGAATAATAAAAACAAAATTGATAGTGCACAGGGGACATTTTAAAGTAAGAAGCTAAAAATGGGCCCAGGTACATAATGCAGCATGAGTTAAGACTGGCTGTATTGTTAGCTATTGAAAAACCAGCTAAGTGGGTTGACAGAGGGCGCCCTGGGCAGCAGGAACACAGCCGGGGTCAAGTTAGGGAGGATGCACGAGCAGATTGGGGACATCCCAGGAGAGCTTGCTGTAGAACAGTGATGTGGACCAAGGCCAGAAAGCCAGACTGAGGCCAGAGAGCCTGGGCAAATGGGTGCCAGGAGAATCGAGCTGGATTTGACAATAAAGGAGAGGAAAGTTGCTAAAAAGACTTTCACTGAAGTAGAGGGGTCCCACGAGCAAAGCACCATTAGGAGACGATAAAATGAGGGGGCTGGGGTGCCAGCATCCCTCCACCCCTGGCTGCCCTAGGGTTCTCCTCTGAAGCAGGTGCCATGGAGGGAGCCAGGAGAGGAAGGAAGTACAGCCTCTGGCCTGGGCCCGGCTCTCCCAAGGACATGAAGAGGCAGGGACACAGGAAGGCAGAATCACTATGTTCTGGCGCTGCTGGGCTCACGAGTCGGGGTAGGGCTGACAGAGGGGGAGCAAGGGTGAAAATGACACAGGCGCTCTCAGCCTGAGGAGCAGGAGCAGGGTGTAAGCCAAGTCAAGGGGCCAAGTGTACGGCAAGGATAACGAGGTCACGTTTCGCAAATGTGATAATATTATCTATAAGCTGCTTCCGTTTCTAAACTGCACCTAACTGCAGGAAGCTATGAAAGCAGGGACATCTGGCACGATGTCCTGGACAACTCCTGAGACCAGCCTTGCACAGTCGTCCGTTCCTTTTTGCCGGCCGTGCACATGGAGGATGGAACCAGGAGACTGTCTCTTTCCGACTAAGCTCTTTAGAAAAATTCAATTCTTTTTATCAGACTGGATCTCAAGCTGGTAGGAACAAAAACATCAAGATGAATGTGTTCTCATCATATGTAATCAAATGACAAGGACAGGAATATAATATATTAAGGTAGAAATAGATGTATTCAGATAACAGACCATCCGTGGTAGGTTCCACCCCCCAAACCTTATTAAATATCATTGGTACATCTGGTTTTTGGTTAAAAAGAGGCTGCCCCCCTCTGAATGAAAAGAAAAACAAAAACAGTCGAGTGCCTCCCCCCATTGCAAAGCATGGGTTACTGTGCTCTCCGGGCGCTCGTCACAGGGGAAAGTGATCTACCCCTTTCCCTGTAGGACTAACACCAATAATCTGTGCTGATTATTGAACTATTCATATTATGCTTTACACCTATTTAGCAACTTCTTTATTCCAAGTGTTCCGTGCAGGGTATGGTTCCAAATAGGAAACGCGCCGTGCAGAAGCCGCCTGAAGGAGGCGCGACTTAAGGTTGAAGGGGAAGGGTGGGAAAGAGAAGAACTGCTTCTGCCTCCTTGGCAGAAAGGAACAAGATGGGCCACATTTTACCCGGCTCTGATTTCCTCCTGCCACGGAAAACACTTAACAGAAATACGCTAAAATGAGTGCGGGGGCACAGCTTACACGTAAAACAATGGGCAATTTCTTGGGCTCTCAGCAGCACTGGGAGTAGTTTGCTATTCCAGAAAGGAATTCCATCACTTTATGGACACACTTGGGGATGGGGGAAGGGGGTGTAGGCAAACCCCGTGATTCCTTCCCTCTCTGTAATGGCCACAGGAGCGAGACCCAGAGCCTACCTTCCCCACCCTAACCCCTGCCTGTTCTCTCTCCTCTTTCCCCGCACTCTCCACCCTGCCAATGCTTTCCAGCCCTGCATGAGCACATGCAGCCATGACGACCCCCAAGTCACACTTGTCCCGAGAGCATCACGTGTTCCTCGCCACTCACTTGGACCTCAGAATAAAGCCACTTAGACATCTTAAAGATGGGTCAGCTTTTCACCATACGCGACCATCATGAGAATCCTGTATCTCAGACAAAACGTCATTTATTCTAGGAATCATTTAAATAATTTATCTCTCAACCATCTCCTTGGTGAGTACCACTGCATGAAAGCATCAACAGTACATGGTTCGGGCCTTGTTAAGCTGTAGCACTTCACATGGATTTTTATAGCTCTCTGTATGTTTACAGAGCTCTGCCTGCGGGGATGATAAAATCATCCAACCTTCTTCTTCATCCAACCTTCAGACAAGACAAGCAAAATTCTCTCAGCCATGCTACCTGTCTTTGATCGGAACAGCACACATTCTTTACACGTTTGCTGCCTGTGAGGCATGACCTGCCTTTTTAAACCCCTCTTTGGATACCTCAGGACAGGGCGGGCTCTCCAGCCAAGCAGGCCACCTACCGGGTTAGCCGCTCTGGGATGGAGTTTTCCACCGGGCTGTGCCAATCAGCAGCTGGCTCCAAGGCCAACAGAATCTATTTGGTTTTCAAGTTCATTCACTTACCTGGATATGTTGGGCTTAGCCCGATCAAGAGAAAAGATGCAAGAGTCTTTCTCGGGAGTTCAGGAAATGAAAATCAAACGTTTAAAGGCCTAAAACAAAAGCTTGTACTGTCCAGTCAATGCCTCCAAGAGGCTCACAGTTTCAAAGGCAGGAGGGAGGCTTTGCTTACCTTATTAATGAGAGTCACTATATCTCCTTCTTTGATTGTCAACTCGTCATCATTCTGTGCCTCATATGGAAATATTACTTTGCAGTAATCCTTGGCTGTAAGAAGAAAAGACAACACAACCTTAACAATGCTTCATATAATGGGTGGCCCAGGAAAAGATGGCCACTCTCACATTAAGTTTAGGGAAAAGCACACTTAACAGATAGGATATAAGGATTGAATAAAGAAAGGGTCACCTACAAGAAACTACCTAAGATTGCTCACTTGGGGCTCACGCTTATTTATTCTCTTCACTTTTTCCCCTTCACAAATTATGTGATGTCATCAAGTGCCGTTGACTGCTTTGTGTCTCTCAGGCAGAAAACCAAAAAGATTTCCTTGGTCTCAGGTGTATATTTTATGTGCTCTTTATTTTATATACCATTTTCTATATTCTTTGGGGGCATGTAAAAACAGACATGATCTACAAAGAGCAAAAAGCTTAAATTCTGCCCTCACTGCCTTCTTCCACACCTCGCTAAATCAGAAACAGGTATCTGTGTATGTTAAATGCTTCCAAGGTACTCAAAACAATAAAAAAAGACTCCATTACGGTACATCTTCTGAGACAGATATTTTGATGTGAACATGTGCCAACCACAAACAGCCAATAAATACTCACTAAATGTTCTTTATATACATGTGTATACTGGGGACACAAACTTGTTCAAATATGTCCCAAGGCCTCTCTGTGGGAACCTATTTAGGTGGGGATGGTCATCAGCAAGGATGTCCCCCAAAGACAGAAAAACACTGAAAACCAGTTCAAACATGCCATCAATTATATGCTTTTGAAAGTCTATCTGATGTTAGGGGTGCCAGGCTGATTCAGTCAAAAGAGCGTGTGGCTCCTGATCTTGGGGTTGTGAGTTCGAGCTCCCACATTGGGTGTAGAGATTGCATAAGTAAATAAATAAACTTAAAAAAAAGGAAAGCCTGTCTGATGTTAAATCTTCTCTATTTATGCAAAAACACCAGTTTAGAAGAGAGCAAAAACATTGTCAGGTATCCAGAAAAGTAAAACTTGGAAAAGTGGGGTTTGATGACTTAGGACTAAAGGTAGAAAGGAAAATTCCAGAGAATTAGTATCTACTGGGACAGGTATTTGTTATTCTGCAGCTAAGTCAACAATCCTAATGGCTTTAGATGGCCATGATGTTTTTCAGAACACTGAAAAATTAAAATAAAATTTAAAAAATATTAATCTGCCTAAAGATTCCTAGGTCCACGGTTACTAACGTTTCATCTCTTTTTAATTAATAATAGCAAACCTCCCAAATTCTGAATCAGCCAAGTATTCTAAAAGGAGGGAAAAAGCTAAGCATCTTTAAATTGGATAATGACAGCTCTTTACCAATTTTCCTACTGACTGTGCTAGTGAAATATGACCATCCAACCTCAGAACTTACAACACTGAAACAAACACAGCATTACTGAAGAACTGCCCTGCAGAGTCCCAGCCTGAAGAATAATTCATTGGATTGAAATCATGGAAATATATTATAAACAAGATAAGACACCTGTGGTCAACAAAGAAAAAAAAAAGCATTCCTTTTTTCTATTCCTTTCCATCAAAAAAGTTCATTGAGTGAGGTAGACATTTGTTCACAGGAGCCATTCCCCATCCTCTTCCCGGTTCATATAACCCTGCTGCAATCAGGTACTTTTTTGGGAATAGGGAACCCCCCCACCCATGGCTGTAGAAATAAGTGAGATATGTCTAGGCAAATAATGTTAATCTCACTCCCCTTTGTCAATGACTGTCGATATGATCTACTTCCAGCCAGTGAGATGTGAGAGGAAATCTGCTGGGAGGGGGAGTGAGGCTGTTAGATTTTGTTCCCTGATTAAAAAAAAGGATTGTGAGGAAAATAGTTGCCCCTGCCTTTTTGCTCTTAACACTGTCTCATCCTTGTTGTAAGACAGTATAGTGTTTGGCACTGTTGCAGTCATATTTCAACCATGAGAGGAAAGCCAGGAAAATCACAGAGGAGGGGACTCCGAGTCTTGACACTACTGAGATGTCTGTCAGATTAACCAACGTTAGGGGGCCTGTCTTAGGATCCCTTGTTACCTGACTCCATTAAACTGTACTGTTTACTGCCACTTTGTGGCTGCAAAGACCTTTATCACTCAAAGCAGAAAGTACCGTGACAAGAAGGAACTCGGCAGAAGAGGACATCTCCAGTTACCTCCCCTGACACTCTTGACTATAACCTGCCTCCTCTCAGAAATTCTCTTCCTATGCATCTGTGTCACTCCCTCTCCCCCCATCTCTTCCTTTGTTACCTTAAGAACTGGCCCATAGCAAGGGATCAATAAATGACTGTGGGATTGACTTATAACAAACATAGTGAGAAAATATTTATAAAAACTACTAGTATGCCTTTATACTTTATGTTTCACAGGGACATTTTGTTGTCTGCCCAGTTTCGCTATTAGTTAAGGAGGGCAGGTATACCCCTGCCCCCCCCGTTTTTTTTTTTAAAAACAGCTTTAATGACATAAAATTTTCATACCAGAAAATTCACCCATTTTAGTTATATGGTATGGATAGTTTTAATAAATGTATATAGCTATATGACCATCAACATAACCCAGTTTTAAAACATTCCCACCATATATGCGATTTTATGTGTGAGGCATTAGACAAAGAATTATCTGGAAGGCACCAATTTCAGATAAAAGGAGGAGATACGGGTACCAGTGACTACACTCAACTACCATTGTCCATGAAGCAGGTCTTGACATAACGCTTGCCCCTTTTTGCATCACCATAACCTGATGCAGCTCCCACTCAATGTTTCTTGATCCCCTAGTGATACCTACAAAGTGGAGGAAAATTTGAGGGACAGCTAAATAGGAGGAGAGTGTCCTGGGCCAGGAGTCAGGACTTGTCAAGACTAGGTTCAGTCCCAGCTGGGCTGTCCTGAGAATAAAATCTGAGGCAGCTATGCTGTAGCTTTAGACCTCAGTGTCCTTAGGTGTAAAATGAGAGACTGGCCAAGGAGAGATGAGAGGAGAGTTTGGTTAACTTCCGCAGAACACTTTTTAGCAAACTTCAACTTATTCCAAAACTCCAATATAAAACAACTAAAAACAGAGATGCTCTGGTTAAATTAGAGAGTGGGGCTGGCCCATCCCCCACCCAGGAGCCTGAAACAATCTCAGTGAAGCTCTGGAGGCTCCAAAAACCACACCAGACTAGGCCTGAGTTCTGGCCACCTCTGACATTCCATGGTTCTAGTCACGGGCACTGAAACTTAGCTATCTCCAATCAAACATGGCAACCAGAGGCTCCCACTTTAAGTCCTCATGATATATTTAAAGTAAGATTTTGTCTTTACTACTAAGGCATTTGGGTCCTAATTCAGCACTACTGGAAAATAAAAACATGTTGTCAGTTTGGATGTACCAGTGGTTTTAAGATACTAAAAAATAAGTGAAAAAATGAATTAACTCTGAGACTATGATTTTAATTTCATAGTATATGGAACAAAGATGTTCCCTACTTTAATTCACCCATTTCTTGAAGCACCACCATGAAAAAGACAATGCCAGTTCTTGAGCCTGTAATATACGAGTCACTACCCATTGTACCCTCGTGTGGAAGTGATGAACTAATGCCTGGGGAAAGGCAAGGGTGAAGGATGACAAGAGGAAAGGACAAATGCTAGAAGAAGCACAGAGTCACTCTGACGAGGTATGGCTGTGGTGTTGCAGAGGAAGGCATGATTACATTCAGGAGGGAGTTCACAAAGGAGGAGGCATTTGATATGTCTTGAAAGAAGAATATAATTCCAAGTGCTTTTTGGATGGGGGAAGATTAGAAATTTTAAATGAGTAGCAGACAGAGATGGAGAGCAAGGGAACAAAATGAATTTCTAGAGGCAGGCATTTTCCATTTATTCATCAATTAGATGGATTTAATTAGTCCAATATCAAATAGATGCCCACATGCACAGAAAAAAAATAAAGGCACAACTTATCCAGCAACTGAGATGAATTTGTCTCTATCTTTAAGGAAAGATTTTTTTAAAAACCTGATGAATTAGCCTAAGACTGAAATCCTGAGTTAATTCTTGAGCTTTTTGTCTTTTTAAAATATTTACGTATTTATTTTTAAGTAATACCTATCCCTTGAGCTTTTTTGTCTCAGAGTCCTTTAACAACCTGATAAAAACAAAAAAAACAGGGGCACCTGGGTGGCTCAGTGGGTTAAAGCCTCTGCCTTCGGCTCAGGTCATGATCCCAGGGTCCTGGGATCGAGCCCCGCATCGGGGCTCTCTGCTCAGCAGGGAACCTTCTTCCTCCTCTCTCTCTGCCTGCCTCTCTGCCTACTTGTGATCTCTGTCAAATAAATAAATAAATAAATAAATAAATAAATAAAATCTTTAAAAAAACAAAAAAACAGTAATTCCCTCTTTCCAGAAAAAGGGGGAAAAAAAGACACATTCAAAGGTGCAGAGAAAATGCTGTGTAGGATATCAGAAGGTTCAAGGACCCTGAGACATTTGCTTACTTCCAAATCAAGATCCCCTCTTCTAAGAACTGATGGGCATTCCAATTTTAAGAAAATTGTTCTATTAAAACCCCCAAGAAGTCCAGTCATGATTCACATCACCCCCCACAACAAAAACTACATTACTTCAATCTCTAGACTTCTAGAAATTTACACGAGATTAAAAAGAGACTGTTTAAGAAACTGAACTCACATGCCCACAGCCCATGACTCCCTTCAGATGGTTTTATAATCTACTCATACAAAAACAAATAAACCAAATTAAAAAATGTTCCCTCAGCTTAAAAAAAATAAAAGCAGAACAAATAGAATAAATATATCAGCAAGCAGAACACACACACACGCACGCACGCACGCACGCACCCCAAGGAAATAACATTAAATCCAGGACCATTCTCCAGACTCAAGTTTAGGACATGAAGATTAAAATCCCATGTGTCACAGAGGCTGGTAGGAAGCATTCCAGAACTTCCAGCAGTGGTAGAAAGTACCAGGTCCCCCTTAGAATTCTTTTCCTTTGGGATACCAGAACAAAAGTATCAGCTCAGCGTTTCTACTTTCACCAACATCAAAACCTAACGTTCTTTCATTAAAGTGACAAATATTATCTGAGGCACTACTGTTTCATAATCACTTATCCAGAAGCCATGGAGACAGAATCTTTCAGATTTTAGAAAGGAAATGTATGGGGCGCCTGGGTGGCTCAGTGGGTTAAAACCTCTGCCTTCGGCTTGGGTCATGATCCCAGGGTCCTGGGATCGAGCCCCGCATCGGGCTCTCTGCATAGCAGGGAGCCTGCTTTCTCCTCTCTCTCTGCCTGCCTCTCTGCCTACTTGTGATCTCTCTCTGTCAAATAAATAAATAAAATCTTTAACAAAAACAAAAAACAAAAAAAAGAAAGGAAATGTATTATATCCATGCAATGGGTAACATCCTCACAGCTGGGGTCTGGGGTATACCCAACCATCAAATACATTAAAATTCTGCAACAAATGGATGATTTTTCCCCCCAACTAGGATAAATAAAAACATAAATGCATGTTAGTCCAGGACAAGTTTTATCACTCAACAAGTGATAGAACCTTTTAGTTTTCCCCCTTTTTGTATTTTGGAAATGCAATAAGGGTATGGACCTGGGTCACATTCTGGAGGAAAGAGACTAAGTTAAATAAGACTGGTTGCTGGTTCTCAAGGAGCTTATAACCAAGGAGAGGGAATGAGGCACAGAGCTCCTGACAAGGCAACAGTGAAGGAAAGATAGAGTGATGTCTCCAGCTTAAAGCAACAGAGGATCATGAATGGGGAATCATTTCCCAAAGGAAAGAGTCAGGCTCCCTTCTTAGAGGAGTAAATTGGCACCGGGCTCTGTAGAATGTTCTAGGACTTTTACTGGAGGAGTAGGAGTTGGGGAGGTGTTTCCCAACCATTCCTGATGACAAGTATGATGTGGGGCACCTTTTGTTTCTATGCCTTCCCAGATTCCCTTCTCTGGGGGCCGCCATCAACAGGTCTGAGGGGGAACCAGCAATCCACGTGCACCCTGGCGATTCTCATCAACAGGGAAGCTTAAGGAACAGTCTACATCAGTGGTCTTCAGGCACGAGTGGGCTTCAGCATCAGAGGAAGGATGTATGAAAAAAGAACCCCTGAGGTTCCTGATCCTGGAGGGCTGAGCAAGGCCTGGAGATCTGCATCTCTCAGCTCCCAGGTGATGCTGATGCTGCTGGTCCAGGGAGCACGCTGTGAGAGCCACCGATGCAGCCAGGGGTGTTACCAAATACTCAATGCTAGAGAGAAACAAAACAAAGGTGGGGACCTGGAGGGTGGGCCCGTGTGGGGGGGTGCCACAGCTGGGTGTGGTATGTGATAGATGTAGACAGAAAAGCCAGTCCTGGGTCAGTTTGAGGATCCGGGGCTAGCAGGGATGGCTGGAAAGAATCTTCGCTTGTCATTTGCTCAGTAAATATTAACTAAGCATCCACTGTGTGCCCAGCAGCAGAGATGCAGCAGTGCCCTCATAGAGCTTAGTCGAAGTCTGCACCAGTAGTTTGCAAATAGGGTTCATTTGCTCCCCAGGCGGGCACCGGCAAAGCCGGGAGACATCCATGGTTGTCACAGTAGGAGGGCGTGGTAACAACAAATGGCATCAAGAGAATGGAGGCTGGGGAAGCTACTAAACATCCTGTAATGGGCACAGAACAGTCCCCACAACAAAGAGCGATCTGGTCCAAATATTAATAGTGCCAAGGTGGAAAAACCCTAGCATACACTCAAATCCAGACAGGGAAATGAAAATAAGGCACACATCACTATGTTGTCAACTCAAGCCTAAGGCCTGCCTCCACACAAAAGGTGACCACGACCCCAAATCACAACGACAATCTCTAGTCCTAGGTCCTGCTAGGAAATTGACTTTCAAATTCTCTCACAACCAGGAATTATGGCACTGTTTAGTCTCTCACTTTAAAAGAAGGAATGTTAAAAAAAGAAAAAGAAAAAAAAAATCTGACAAGCAAAGCCTTTCTGTCTTCTCATCCAGAGCTCATCACTGCTCCCCTCAATGGCACTTTCTCCTGCCCAGGTGAGGGGAAGCTCTGGGCCTTTGGGAGAAAGGAAATCCACAAAGATAACACAAAGGGAGTTAGCTTTTGTCCTCCAAGAGGACTGTATTTGAAAACCAAGTCTTCAGCAGCATGAGTGGACTGGGCACCCTCCCCGGGAGACCCCCACTCGGAATCGGGACAGAAATTCTTGCTCTGGGTCCATGAAAAACACCTGTCAATGTCTGTGTTGGAGACACCTGATGCGACCCTGGGATGCTGAGCCCGAGTGCATTAGGACACGTCAAGTGTGGAAGGCACTACCATGTGGAGAAGGACACTTGTTTCAAACTGGACATGCCTCACATGAGTTTTGGGGGAGACAAGTGAGCAAAAAACACCTCCCCAGAAAAGGTAGCATAAAAGAGCTCCCAGGTAAAACTGGTGGAAAAAAGCCAACATAATAAAATAGACCCCCTTTTCTGATATTTCAACATGTGGTGAGAAAGCAAAACTTAGCTCAAAATGAAAAAGTGAAAATCTGCCTAGTCATTCCTCAGGCGGGCATACCAAATGCAGACACCACCAGCTGCAAAGTAAATGAGAAAGAGTATTTCTCCCAAGCACTCACTGCAGCTGGAAAGGGTCCTAACTCCCCCTTCTCCGAGTACTACTACTTTCTTACTCCCAGAGAAAGTTTGTCCTCTAAAACCACAGACTATCAGAAGTTTTGCTTTTGTTTATATCATATCAGCCATAAGGAAATGTTCCACTATTTTTAAAGATTTTATTTACTTATGTATTTGAGAGAGAGAGCAAGAGCAAATGAGCGGGGGCGCCTGATGGGGAGCTCAATCCCAGGACCCTGAGAACATGATGCAAGCCAAAGGCAGATGCTTAACCGACTGAGCCCCCCAGCGGCCCCTGAAATGTTCCACTCTTGACTGAAGGAATGAAGTCACTGTGATACATGCAAGCACGGAGCCTCACCACTTAGAGAGAGTTCTCAACACAGCAGGAACACTTATCCTCAGTTGGTGATTCCCAAAGAAACGACCTGGGTGCCCCTCCCCGTACAGACCTGATATGACCCCTTTCCGAGTGGCTTGGAGCCTAGCAAAATACTGCTTCATTTATATTTCACTGCATTCCTCCTCCTCCAAACTGATAACTACTCTTTTTTGGTTTGGTGTCACGGGGTGCACAGGTTCTCCTATGCAGTCTCCTTAGTGCAATGAGCCGATACACCTTCGTCAGACAAGGGTCTGTCTTGGTGCTCTTGGGTTGATCGGTCTAGAGCAGGGACTGCAAAGAACAAAGGGCCTGTCAAGCCCCAGGGAACTCTGGCAACCACTGCTAATCCCTCAGAAACCCCAAATAAGCTCGAGGGTCCTATGTGAACAAATGTGTCTTTTTCCAACTGGTGACTGTGAACTTGAGAAGGAGGACCCATGGATACTACGTTGCTTCTGCAAGACTCTGTCTGACATAGAGCCTGGCTAAATTCTAAGTCATTTCTAATTCTCCACATGCTCAACCATCACTAGTTATGAGCCCAGTGACCCCATGGCACCTTTCTGGGCCGTATGGTGGGGATATCGAGTAGAAGACCTAGCCCCCACCTTAAGGGACCAATGATAGCCACAAGCCACCATGTGTCACCAGCACAGGGGACAACTCCTAAGAAGTGAGTCAATGAACAAAGCAACAAGAAAGGTGGTACAAACACCAGGGATGGAGTGAGGGGAGGTCAGGCAGGGAGGGCGGGTTTAGCCTTTGCCCCATGGTCATCATTTATTCCAAAGCCTGACCTGCCTTTGTTCAAATTTTATCCAGGGTTATCTTTTCCCTAGCCCTCCTGCTCAACTGGTCCTCTGAATCTCTGAGACTGAACTTTTTGTTCAGAAAGATGCTAACTAGCCATTTCTCCGGGCTATTTTTCTACCCCACAGAGGCCACAAATCTGCATCAATTGGAGTAAGAATCAGAGAAATTCCAGATGTGATGAGCTGGAGGAATCTCAGGGTACTTCATTTATGAATATTTAGACAGTTTCCCTCTGTTATGAAAATCATGGCAATCTGTTCCCCAGCATGCGTTTCAGATGAGCTTCAATATCATAAAGGCTTTACTGGGGGAGGGGAGATCATGTTAGTTGTTTAAATAAACCCTGATCAGCTGAGTTTCACTTTCCCTCCAAAAAGACCGATCTACATGAACATTTTTGGCATCATCATAACTTAATCCCTTAGCCAGCCGAGGACAGAGACATGAGGAAGGGATTTCTCTCCTCTGAACTGCCGGACAGTTGTTAGAGATGTGTCTGCTAATCAGAAGCCCTGTTCCCAAGCTCACGGTCATTTCTAATAGTCAGCGCTCTGTGTCCTTCCACCTGAACATGGGATTTGTATCAAAATCCGAAAGCAGCAAAATGTTCCCACTGCAGGGGGCTTTTTAGTGGACTTAGGTGTTTTGGGGAAATCAAGGGAGAACAAATACCTCAAAATCTGCTCTTGACAATGAAAGCCAGAAAGAAGGTTGGGTGAGATTAACTGCAGAAATTCTTGCCCTGAGTCCATGAAAATCCCCTGTCAATAAACATCCTTCAAGCCTTCGCTGACAGTGAGAATTCTCCTTCTGACCTGCTACCTACTTACCCCCCATACCTGATGAGATCTCATACTCCTACTGAATTGTTCCCCTCTTTCTTCTGCCTCTCCTATCCGGCTGCTCTGTTCTCTGAACGCAGAAACTTTTTACTCTAAACCGAAAGCTTTGGACTTGAATCAGTGGATGAGGATGCTGGGATCAACCTTGGGGGGTACTTGCTAGCACACCTCTCTGACTTCACGGGCAACACAGACAATGAAGAGAAAGGTCAGAGAAATAAAATTACTGGCCCAAGGTCACACAGCTAGAGAATAACACAGCTGGCCCTAGAATCCTCACTGCCAACTCTGAGCCAGAACATACCACCCAGCCTCTGTAAAAACACTCGTCATTAACAACCCGTCCCCTCACCATGATGCTTCCAGAGCGGTGCCTGGGGGATGGATGTAATTAATAGATACTCGTAGGACTGGACAGGCTTGGGCTAGAGCCAGGATCCTCCCACATGCTTAAAGGAGCTGAATATTCGGATATGTGTTAATATCTATGCCTAAGAAGCCCATCTTAGGTCCCAGAATTACTCTCAAACTACACTGTCCAATATGGTGGCCACTAGGCACATGTGGCTACAGAGCATTTGAAATGTGGCTGCTCTGGGTTATATGAGCCATGCAAAATACATGCTGGCTAAAGAAGATGTGATATATATATATAACGGAATACTATGCAGCCATCAAAAGAAATAAATTCTTGCCATTTGCAACGACGTGGATGGAACTAGAGGGTATCATGTTAAGCAAAATAAGTCAATCAGAGAAAGATAATTATCATATGATCTCCCTGATATGAGGAATTTGAGAGGCAGGGTGGGGGTTCGCGGGGGATAGGGAGGGAAAAAATGAAACAAGATGGGATTGGGAGGGAGACAAACCATAAGAGATTCTTAATCTCAGGAAACAAACTGAGGGTTGTTGGAGGGATGGGGGGGTAGGGATAGGGTGGCTGGGTTATGGACACTGGGGAGGGTATGTGCTATGGTGAGTGCTGTGAAATATGTAAGACTGATGATTCACAGACCTGTACCACTGAAGCAAATAATACATTATTATATGTTAATTTAAAAAATACAGGCTGGCTTGTGAAGACTCATATAAATAAAGAATAAAAATATCTTACTTAATAATTTTATAGGGGTTTCATGTGAAAAATAACACTGGGGATATATTGAGTTAAATAAAATATATTGAAATTAACAAGTTCACCTGTTTCTTTTTCAAAAACATGACTACTAGATAATGTAAAATTATATATGTGGCTCACATGGTATTTCTATCAGCCAGCACTGCTCTATCACACAGCTATCTACCTCCCCCAGCCACCTAATGTTTCCCAAAAGACTCAAATCTCCTATCTACAGACATTACAGAGGGTGAAAAGAAAGCATCAAGGACATGATCTTATCCTAGGGCTAGTTCTTGAGACCCGAGGATTAGCCACTTAAGCAGGCCCCGCAGACTGTCCTTCTTTGTGCCACATCCCAACAAGTGACCCCTCGGGTCCCTATTGCTCAACCTCCCCTGAAAGCAACACACAAGTCACCCAATCTACAGGAAATTTCAACTTTGTTTCTATGGAAACTCTTAGTTTGACTTTACTTCTATGGAAACTTCTATGGAAAGTCTATGAAGAAAAATTGTTTTTCTCGGATTACTATTTCTGCAAACAAGTCAGGTTGGTAAAGACCACTGGTTGTCACATGTCATGAGGACAGCCTGTCCTAGAGACCACATTCCAATCACCTTTGAAGCTTAATGGGTCTTCTCCTTTTCCTTTTCCTGCCTATTCCCCATTCTGGCCGTCTAAGCAACTTTGTTAATATCAGTGATCATTTATAAATTTGTTAATAGCCATAACTATAGAATAAGCAGGTGAATGGAAGGGCAGGCCACTGTTTAACAAAACAAATGTTTGCATACATGATTTAATGTTTAATTCTTCAAAATTCTTCAGTGCCTAAAGGCAGGTTTAGCATGATAAGCCTGTAACCTGCTTGAATAAATATGGGGCCAGTGTCTCCTTAGGAACATGTAGGAGGTCCAAACAGTGGTTCTGAAAGTGTGGGCCCTAAACCAGGAGGCAGCAGCAGCACTTGGGAATTCCTTAGAAAAGCACATTATCAGGTGTCCCCCCAGACCCAGTGATTCAGAAATTCTGGAGGTGGGACCCAGCAATGTGGGGGTCTCCACATGATGCTGGAGCATGTCAAGTGTGAGAACCGCAGGGTTAGAGCCTCAGATGGGGCTTTCTGCTAGTATCAGGAGTCTGACTATAACATTGCCAGACAGAAGGCATGTAGAACTCATCCGAACCCTAAGCAGTAAGGCAGAGCTCTAGCATTTGCATCTGTATCATCCACGAACTTATTTATCAAAGCCACCATTTTGGGCTTGGCAAGTCCCACAAATTCATACTCTTAAGTCTAAGGCACTAGCACTCATTTGTTCTCGAAACTACCTGTTTTGCCCTGCAAAACAAGTTTCTGGTACATTGTTTTGCAATTAGAAGAATAAAGCTGTGCTTTGCTTTTATATTAATCATGATTATATATGTGTGATTTATGTTCTCTCAATCTTGGGCTTTCCAAACTAAATTAGTAGTCTGTCTACATTATCCTTGTAAGAAAATCTGAGGCTGAAAAGAAAAAAAAAACATAAAATCTGTAAAAGGAATTGAAGTAATTGTTTCTGACCAGAGCCTGCCCAGAATGCCCTAGTTATTAGAAGGATAACGAAAGGAGTTGGAGACTTGCCAGGTTAAGAACTACAAATTCAGGATGCTCAGGTACATTTGCATTTCAGATAAACAACAAATAGCGCATGGGACTTACTCATAACCAAAAAATTATTCACTGTTATCTGAAATGTAAATGTACCTAGACATCGTATATTTTAACTGGCAACGATCTAGAGTAGGGAATACTGTTCTTTGGGAAGGTTGTGGGGCAATAGCTCGCCTCAAAATACTTAGAGAGCTGTTAGGAGAAATATGGGCTAGTATCAATATAGACTCAGAAACTAAAATTCACTGGGTAAAAATCACTGGAAGAGCATATCTGACTCAATGGAAGAAAGACATCTGTACGTAGACAGATTGCAGCCAAGAGGCATGGAGGATGCTGGCAGGAAGGCAGGCTTTAGGAGTGCTGGCTGCGGGTAGAGGCTAGAAGGTTGGGCCTCCCAGACCTGAAGGACTGTGAATCCCCTAACTGCTTGAGTTGTCATTCTCTAGAAACCTTCTGCTTTCCGAACTATGCAAAGTGCTTGGGTATACATAGGAAAGAACCACATTCGGAAAAGGAGAAAACCCCTAGGAGTTCTTTAACCTACCCTGCGCCCACCCACTGGCAGGACCTCATGAAACAATTCTGGGGTATTTGTTCTGATGCTTTTAAAAAAGCCATTAAGGTGAAGGGGATTAAAGAGTATACTAATTATGATGAGCCCCGAGTAAGATACAGAACTGCGGAATCACTTTATTGTTCACCCAAAACTAATACAACACTGTATGTTAACTACCCTGAAATTTAAAATTTAAAAAGAAAGTGAAATAGCTATTCAGATTATGTGAGGATTTTTCAAAGGCATTTCAATGACGAGAAAACACTTAACTGCTTCCAAGCGTAAAATGGAGAAACAAGGAAACTCACTCTTTGTCCTGCTGTCCATTTCTGGTTTTGACGGGTCCGGAGTTGCAGCAGCTGGAGGTAACTTCTTTCCAACAGTCTGAGGAGGAAAGAGAGCAGTTTATTTAACGAGATGATTCTCTCCATTAAGCAAAGAAATAAAATCAAGTTCATGAGGAAGAAATGCTTCAAAAAACCACACACTTAAGTTTTCACTGCTCTGTCTAGTGGTTGCGCTTCTCTGCCAGGCTGGACCCTCGCTGACAAGTGGGAGAACCTGGGAGAAAGGGCTTTATCCTTGGAAGTGCTCAGTACCTGTTATTCCCATTCCTCCCTGATGTCCTTATTAAAAGGTTGATTATTTTCAGCAGACTAGACAGGCACATTCCCCCTCAGGCTACGAGAGGCTGCGGAGGCACCACAAGGGTCTGTAGAGTTGAAGAATGGGAGTAAGAGGGCAAGAATAAAAAGGCAGAAAGAAGGAAAGGATAAAGGGAGGGAGAGCCAGAAGGCAAGGTGGATGGGCAAGTGGAAGGCTGGGCAGAGGCCAGAGTGTCCAGAGAAGCGGGGTCTTACCGAATCTCCCGGCCACCAAAAAGCCAGCCTGCCTGGACCCCCACGTCCCCAAGGACATCTCTGTCTGCCCTGAAGACAGAACATGGAGGCCCAGAGGCCCTCTTCCCACCAGCCTTTTAACCCTCCAGGGCTTTGAGAGCGACCAGTGTCACAGACCTTAGGTGTTTATTCACTAGTCAAAAAAAAAAAAAAAGATTAATTTGTTTGGAGTTTATTTTCTTTCCTTCATTCAAAGCTAACTCTATTACCACTGATTATTTATAAACCATCCACGGAAAAGACTAATATTGTCTCTGACTAAAGACATTCCTGAAAACACAGGCGACTCAGACTCAAAATATCAAAAACAAAAAACCAGACAGCCAATAAAATGATGGGTCCAAAGGTGAGGTCTCTGCCCACTCTTCTCTTTTGCCACCACGTTTGCGTGATGGTGTGCGATGCACGAGGATACCAGGGAAACAGCTGTCAAAACCAAGGAGCTGGGGAGTCAACCTCCCCAGCAATGAATGGTTTCCCTAGTGAGAATTCCAGCCACTGGGAAAACCAAACATATCCTCCCCTCCAACACACGAAGAAGAATGAACTACAGAATTCAAAAACCAGCCTGGTGGAATGTGGCTTCAAATAAAACTAACTCACCACTGTTTTTAATTTGAAAAAGTTCTTCATGCCTCAAATGTTGAAACCAACATTAAATATGAATAAATCACAGAAAGAGGATAAGATAAATCAATCCTCAGCCCTTCATGAATTTTTAAAAACATTTGTGACAGAAAGCTTTTACATTTTACACAGTGACATTTTTATTTAGTGCCACAGGGCCTTCTAAATGGGATAAAAAATGAAATCCAAAATACCATGCCACCCTCAACTGCTGCGAAGTACTCAGACTAATAATATTTTGTGATTCCAAGGAAGCATCAAGGAGGAAAAAAGTGTGTTGTTATTCAGCCATAAGGTCAAATTTGATGAAAAACCATCCTAAGAAATTATCTTGAAAAATCAGGAAGTGAAGGTAAAAGGAGACATTGTCAAAAGTGAGGGGTTGGGAGAGGGTGGTGGGGTTACATTATATGTTTAAATAAAGCTTAAATAAAGTTTAAAAAAAAAAGTGTCATTCACATTCCTGTTTACATTTCCAGCGGTGCCCCCCTCCATCTCCGTTCTTCCCCTATGGGCCCACCGGAACAAAGCATCACTGTCATTAACTCATTAGGAAGAAGAAAAGCAAAACCGTTAATCCTTGAGTGATTACTGACAGTGGGGAGAGGAAGTCAGGAAAATACTGCTCAATCCTGACTCAGGATTCCTTTCTGGGTAAAAAAGGAGGCTTCTAATGGTTTGGGCTTTAAACCAGATGCCTTTCTTTAGGGAAACCTTCACAGGTTGTATGTTCTTACAACTCCTTTTTTAGTAACAAAGGGAAGCGCTGCCCATGGTCTCTGATGCCCTGCTTTACATTTCAGTGCAAGCTAAGAGACATCAAGAAAAAGCCACCAGTTAAGTGCACTTACTTCTATACTTCTGTCATGGAAAGACACGAACGCAGAGCTTACTGTTCTTTTTTTCACTATTTCAGAAAATACAGCACACTGGCCTCCATGTGGCTCCCAGCAACAGGTGACGTTGAGGCTGGTAATGGGCGCGTCTGCCAGGGGTGCTAGACTTAAATTAACTCTTCCTTTCTTCTTCTTGGGCCATGATTGAAGGTCAAGAGTAAGGCAAGTTCCTCCCCACTCAGCCTGGTCCCCGAGGTGTCCCAGAGATGGGATCGTTCAGCTGTTTCTCTCTTCTCCAGGCCTACGGAAGAATGGCTCCCAGGCAGGCGGCACTGGTATCACTGGGAACTTGCTAGTAAAGCAAATTCCTGGGCCCCACCCTAGACTTTCTCAATCAGAAACTCTGGGGATGGTGCCTGGCAGCCTGTCTGAACACACCCTCCAGGGGCTGCTGGTGTGTGCTCAGGACTGAGAAGCACTGACCTAGATGTGGGTGGGATTCCATCAGCACTGACCGAATACCTTTCTTGGATGAACAATGCAGCGCCTATTGTCATAATCAGATAAGTCATAAACCATCTTTTTCACTTTTCTTCCTCTTCTCACTCTCCTTCCGGTAGGCTTTGATGCCTTCTACCTTCTCTGCTCTCAGCTGGCGTAACAATACTAAGTCAGTCAGCTCAGAAAGGAATGAGAGTTTAGTGGGGCTGACAATGGGACTATATCACTGAGGAGAAAGAATGGGGAGCCCACGTGGCTATGGGGTCCTTCACCAAAGGAGCCCTGAGAGGATGGATGGGTGAAGGGACAGATGGACGAATGGATGGAAAGATGGTTTTGTATCAACAATGGAAGACGGTTCCTAGCCTCAGACTACCCTGAAAGCCAAGTGGGCAGATCTGCATGACTGTACTAACCTTCAGGGACAGCCAAATCCCACGGCTCCCTCAGAGTGTTTCTCTCTACGGGCTTGTTAGTGTGACATCTCTTCATTGTAGGAGACTGTCTCACACACTAAAGGACACTTGGCCACCCGTGCTGCTGCCCACTGATTGCCCGCAGTGGTCCTCCATCAATGCATCCGCACCAAACATCCCACACCTTTCTAAACACTCCATTCAAGAACCCCTGTCCCCTGCCCTTCCTCTAAATACAAGAACAAAGACAAGGGGCAATGAAACACTGCTTTTCCACTAGGCTTTCAGCTTCCCCTATACCTCTGAAAACATCTTGGGTCCACTGGGCTAAAAGTGAACAGAACCCCAACTTGCAAAGGGCAATGCCTAGCTCCAGCACCCACAGAGGTCATATACAGTTCAAAGCCAAGCCCAAGTGGACAGAAAAATCAGGAAATCCCATCCAAACATCTCTCATCCACCCTGCAGGCAGTGAAGAAGAATGTTAGGCTTCCAGCAGCTGTGGAAGAAGATTCAGGATCTCTACTCATTGCTTCCTCAGCAGAGTTCCGAATTCTTGCCCTCCTGAGAAGATGGCTTATCCAGAACAAGGACTGGCCATGCACTTGGGGGCTGTGCTGACTCTGCTCAGGACACAGCTCTTTCACTCCCAAGAGTTGGGCAACAGGCCCATTTTACCATCTGCCTTGTGAAGGAACACTCGGCAGCTCCACGCCACAGCTCAGCCCAGCATTTTCTCTTCCCTGTGCTGTGGCCTAAAGACTTAGTACCCACATCTACGCTCCTGTGCTCTGCTTGTCCCCCAACTCTGAAGCTGCTGCTGGGTCTGGGAGTAGACGCATATATGGATGGCTGCAGAGAGGTGAAAGCTCTACAAACAGACGATTGATTGCCACTGACAGTGACCTACAATTGCTAATCATCTACTGCAACATACAGTCATCACCAGGCTGCCATCAAGTTCTGTCTCTCCTACCACACCCTAATCTCCATTTAAAAACGACTTTTAAAAATAAATACTTCAAGGGATGCCTGGGTGGCTCAGTTGGTTAAGCAGCTGCCTTCAGCTCAGGTCATGATCCCAGTGTCCTGGGATCCAGTCCCACATCAGGCTCCTTGCTCCGCAGGGAGTCTGCTTCTCCCTCTGCCTGCCTCTCTGTCTGCCTGTGCTCGTTCGCTCTCTCTCCTTCTCAGTCTGACAAATAAATAAATAAAATCTTTAAAAAAAATAAAAAATAAATAAATACTTCAAAAAATTCATTCCTTTGACGATTTAAGACCAGAAGTCTCTCTCTTATTGGCTTTCTTGACAAAAGTACTAAATAAAGTTTC
Source organism: Taxidea taxus jeffersonii (assembly GCA_003697995.1). Classification (NCBI taxonomy): domain Eukaryota; kingdom Metazoa; phylum Chordata; class Mammalia; order Carnivora; family Mustelidae; genus Taxidea; species Taxidea taxus. Next base: position 96,032 of record RCUC01119113.1, read on the forward strand.
TGGGGGTTTTGGGTCCAGAAGGAGCATCTTATATACTCCTAGCTCTACAAGATCTGGTTATACAGTATCGGGAAAGATAACCTCCATATGATTTCAGTTACTGGAGCAAGTAATTTTTTTTTCCTTTTCTGTGCCAAAATGAAGAAACTAGTGCTTGTAGGAAAGACAATCCCTGGATTTGAGCCCACTGGAATCCAGTTCCCTAATGACTAATTTATCTGTTTCTCTTTGTGACTGCTGGAGCGTGAGACCGGGGTCCTGCTCAGATCAAGTCACTCCTGTGACTTCATTCTAATTCAGATGCAAACTCCTTGAGTGTATAAAATTTTCTAATTAGAGGACAGTGTTAAAGAGAGTTTGAGTCCCATCTCTGAAAGTCTCCTCTCCAAGAATACCACACATAACTCTCAATCACAAAGGCAACCAGGTTCAGTGGATGCGGGAAGACAGAAAGAGAGCACCCTATATTCTAGCAGTCAGGGAAGCCTCTCTGTTGGCAGACCAGGCTTTTGGATACCCATTCTAGAAGACGGTGATCTTCTGAGAAGCTATACGTAGACATTACTCAAGTCCTCACAGAAAGCCAAACACAAGAGATGACTTTTCAAACAGCTGGTAAAATATAAGCTAATATAGGCATTCCTGTTGCTGCACTCATGTATAACAGTATTCCTTCCCTTTCTGCTCAGTGCAGATTTATTAAGTGCCTGTTCAGTACTGTTCACGCAGGGAAGCAGACAAAAAGGCAGGATGATGCCACACATCACTGCAAACCCTGAAACAGCAATTCATTGGGTTTTCCGGACTGCTGTGTTGAGGAGTGTTCAGCCACTGGGCATGGTTATCCCAAATGTTCGTCATGTATAGGATACAGAGAGATACAGGCTACAGGACATAGTAACAGGAGAAAAGACGAAAGAGTATGTATATATAACCATATCCACACCCTTTTAGCTTTCATTTACCATCGTAACTCAGAAATAAACACGAACTACTAAAATGCACTGTAAAATTTTAATATTTCTTTTTACACATTCCTTTCATGAGCACCTATAACTGATGGTATAATGAAAAATCTTCTTGGTGCTCGGCCGGGAGAGGTAGCAGCAGAGCCGAAGCCCAGGGGGCCAGCTCGTGTCAGAGCCAGAAGAGAAAAGCACAAAGGAGCATCCTTACAATGGGCGCCTGTGAGCTTCTAATGGAAGCTTTTTCTACTCGCTGGGAAATTTACATTAGCAACTGTCAATTTGCCCGCCTTTGGTTGGCTTGGCTTAAACTATATGATATCAACAGGACATACAGCAGAGTAAAATACAACTCAAAATTCTAAAGATAAAATGCATGGTCCAGTCAAAAAAATATATATTTGTAGCTCCACTCGAGGGACAGAGGTCACCTTTAAAACACCTCACATACCACTATGTAAATTCTGACATCTCCAAAGGGGCATGCTTCAGTCCATTTTTAAACCTTGCTATAAGAAAAACAATTTTTAAAGCAATCTTCTGATTATAAAATTGGGCTTACAACTTACAGTTCGTTCATAGAGTGTTTATTTCCCCGGTTGTCTTGAAAAGTTAGCAACAATTCGAGTTGCGTTAAACCTCTGCCCAATCTTGGTTGAAGACTGTCAGAATCACAGATGCTCTAGAAGCATTTAACTGTATTACACTTAGAAGTTTAACTGCTTTTCTCCCTCCTTCTCTTCAGAAATAGTGGTTTCCTTGAGAGGAGGACCTAGATGTTATTTATTCTCTTATCTCCACAAGGATATGAAGGGTCAGTAAGTGTCGAATGGAGCAGGGAGCTTGGAATACCACGGTCTCACCCTCTGCCCTAGCAACCCCCCCCCCCACAACACAACTGGTGAAAGAGGGGAGATGTCCTTCTTGACAGACCAGACCAGGAGGCCCTCTTAGAGCCTCCCGGTTTGTCACTGCTACATACCAGATCTTGCCAGCACAGTTTCAAGTGACAGCATATTTTCCAGGCTATCTTCCTAGACCTCTGTTGCCCCTGCCTTACTCCCTTGTACCCAGGCACATGTCCCCGAGCTCCTATTAATTATTGGTCACCATAAAGAAGAATCCAATCTCAGCCGTGTTTCTGGTAGACAGCTCTCTGCCTGTGATTTCCAAATAGTCATCCTAGCCTGTTCCCTCACATTCCCTCAAGTTCCCATCTATTATGATCAAAAGGCCATCATATGCAGGGTTCACTATCATCCGGGTATTTGGAACACACACACCGTTCTCTCGTTCTGAAATAATTTTCCAAAGTATGTTCCCAAGATGTTCCACTAACCACCCGACTGCCAATTTACCTAATCCCACACTCTGGTAAATATGGGAAACACAGAACACTTGGTCTAATCCTTGCATAACAGCATATTAAAGTCTCTGAGAAGTCCTGTAGTTACTGCTTAACTCTATCCTTAACATTATCTAAGTGTTTTCCAAACTTAAGGGATACTCCTTGTGCTACCTATACACACATCACAAGAATGAGGAGTGTATAGAAGAGCTGGATAAACATCACTACCTCTACTTCCTAAACCCTCCGGGCTCATCCTCTTTGTTTCCTAGACTCACAACTTGGAACCCACCCTTGATGACCCTCTTACTGTATCTTCTCATATCAAATGCACCACCAAGGCCCTGTTTCCAGATTTACCCCTTCCCCTTTGACCTCTGCCTAGAGCCTTGTTACTAGCACAATAGGGACTATTTCACTAATTTTCCAGACAAGGATCCTGTTCCACAATTCAGGCGACTTCCTCTGACCTCGCATGAGACTCAACTTTTAGTCTACCTCCACCATCACCCCTTACTATATCTACTTCAAAGCACTCAGGTTAAAAAACCCACTCAGGATATATATTGCTACTTAACGGCTGCTTATAAAAATTCCCAAAGCCCTGAAGAAATTTACTTCCAATTGCTGCAACTTGCCATATCTCCCAAGGGCTGGTGTCTTTCTCTTGTGCTCTTAAGACCAATAGCAAACTTTCTCTGGATATAAAACTCCAAAGCCCACCTTAGATGCTTCCATTAGGCCTCCTGGGGCTTACTCTTTCAATCCATCCAATAAAAACTGTAGTATCTATCATTCTACTGAACATGCACATATGAAGTCTGTTTTATATTAGTATATCTCCCTCTCCCTGAGACATACATGTGCATTTGTGTGTATCAGTAGAAAGATGTATCTGTGAATTTCAGCCAATTCTATCATTTATCATGAACTTTATCTTCTGCCAGGATTTGATCTTTTGGGTCATTTGTTTGCATTCTGAAGAGCTCTAGAGACCATGCCCTAAAAAACCTGGAAAGGACCCTAGAAAACATTCAAAGGTAGGGTAGGATTTTCTCTTTGTCAAAACACAGTAAGGTTTAGCAGGGGCTTCTATTCACGCTGGGGAAACACAATGTTGAAGAACGAATCAAAGCTGACTGAAGGGCTCAATGAGGTAGAGAATGTACATTCAAGACAACATTAAAATCATAGAAGGCAGCTCTCCAAACATCTGACAGTATATGAAGATACTATTTATATTTTACCCCCACTGTTCCCAAGAGAGAAGCCTGCATGCTATTTTGCTTTAGGATCATCTTATTCACAGAGGATGAATAAGCCAAAGTAAATTTCCATTTCATGTACCACTTAGACAAAATACAATTCGCCATTATACTCTAAAAGACTATTTTCTGCTGTTATGACAGATAAAAGGAAAACGTAAACCTTCCTTCTCCTAGAGGATTAGTTTTATCTTTTGATTAACAAAGCTCTCTTTTTAGATGTATCTGGAGAATTTAAAGAGTATGGGTGAGGGAGAGAGAAGTATGGTGAGGCAGGAGAGAATGCCATGGGGCTGGTTTCAGTTTTGTTCGTCCAGAGCTTTAACAGGAAACTTGCTGTACTTTTGGGGACCAAGTCCGAATTTCCCTATAAAGTAGCTGTATGCATCCAATTAACATACAGAGATGCTATCTGGATTTAGAATATTTTTTTAAGATTTTATTTATTTATTTGACAGACAGATCACAAGTAGGCAGAGAGGCAGGCAGAGAGAGAGAGGGGAGGAAGCAGGCTCCCTGCTGAGCAGAGAGCCTGATGTGGGGCTTGATCCCAGGACCCTGAGATCACGACCTGAGCTGAAGGCAGAGGCTTAACCCACTGAGCCACCCAGGCACCCCTGAATTTAAAATATTTTTTATTTATTCAATCACAACCTAGTCTAGGTCATTTCCCTTACCTGGGATGGCACCTCCTCCCCCAGTGTCTTTGAATACCATCTCACTATTAAGGTTCAAGTGAAGTCTAAATCGTTAAACAAATGAGGTTTCAGTAATGTTTCTAGTGACATACAGCCCACAATGGATCATGACATTTTTATGACATACTTGAGGGCAAAAGCACACTTATTAGTTTTCCTTTATACCTCAAAAGTGAAGATTGGCCTGCCCCTCTCTCTCCCTCCCTTGACCCTCTTCCTCCTCTCCGCTTGCCCCTTCCTTCCTTCCTTCCTTCCTTCCACTTAATCATTCATTCCGCATTCTTTTCTGGAACTGCCATGAGCCATGATTGCTGGAGGCTAGGTTAACAAAGATGAGATGGACAGAGTCCTGGATCTTTACTAAGTTCAAAATTGAGCAGCAGAGAAGGACTCTAACGGAGCATCATAATACAAAGGAATAAACACTACAATAAAAGTGTCTAGAAGAGAAAACAGGAGCCATTAATAGTTCCACAACTGGAAATCAGTCTCACTGGATTGATGAAGCTTGAGACAAATTCCGAAAAGTGAGCAGAAGCTTGCCAGGCAGAGAATGATGGAAGGGGTATTCTAGCCGAAGAGAAGCAGGAGCGAAGGTGAGAATGTGTGTGGGGAAGGGGGGTGCAGTCATGGGTGAAGGAACAGAGAGCTACTTGGGTAGGAGGCCAGAAAGGTAAGTTGGGGCCAATGTTAAGTTTGTGCATTATCTTCAAGGCAACTGGTAGTAAGCAGAGGTGTGGCATGATCAAATTTGCAACTTTAAGACCGATGGTCCCGTGGCATCAGGGGAATGCAGAAGAAAGTAAAGACATGCCAAAGTCAAGGAGCTAATAAATAGGAGGTTGACACCATGATCCAGCTGAGGCAGTAAAAGAGAGGTTCGAGAAATATTTAGACCTCTCCATACTTCAAAGACTCCACAGGGAGAAATCGGTGATCATGAACTGATTTGAACATACAGGGACAAAGCCCAAACTCTGTTACATTCTTGAGTCTACATATATGCATTCTACAGAGGTCCTGAGTGCCAGTGATGTGCTGAGAGCAACATGAAGTTCAGATCCTCATTAGAAAGGCAAAACAGACGGATGCAGGGGTTCAGGGAAGCATTTTGGAGAATCTATCCTAATGGAAAGAGTCACAGTGAATGTGTTCTCAGTGTTCCAAGGCTGGTGTGGTGATGTTTTGGAGAAAAATAGTAGGCCTGTGATGGTCATGAACAGTTAGCTTACTGTTAAAACACAAATCCATCATTTGAAAACTAAAATATTTTTTAAAAAGCAGACACATAAACTGAGGGTTTTGGAGGGGAGGGGTGTAGGGGGTTGGGTGAGCCTGGTGGTAGGTATTAAGGAGGGCACGTATTGCATGGAGCACTGGGTGTGGTGCATAAACAATGAATTTGGGAACACACAAAAAAATAAAATAAAATTTTTTAAAAGCCAGACACATAAGCTCTTGACACATATGAAAAGGTATCTTTCTAATCTAACAAATTTATTTTTTTAAAGATTTTATTTATTTATCTGACACAGAGAGAGATCACAAGTAGGCAGAGAGGCAGGCAGAGAGAGGGGGTGGGGAAGCAGGCTCCCTGCTGGCAGAGAACCCAATGCGGGACTCGATCCCAGGACCCTGAGATCATGACCTGAGCCGAAGGCAGAGGCTTAACCCTCTGAGCCACCCAGGCATCCCAAATCTAACAAATTTAAACTAAACAGTTTAGTCAAGTATGTCTCCAAAAATGCTTTAAGCTAGAATCAAAAATGGGAAATTTCTTTTGGGGAAAGAAATTTCCAGAGAAGGAGCACCTAGGTGGCTTAGGAAGTTAGGCATCTGTCTCTTGGTTTCCTCTTAGGTCATGATCTCATGGCCCTGGGATTGAGCCCCATGTTGAGCTCTGTGTTCAGCATGGAGTCTGCTTCTCTTTCTCCCTCTGCTCCTTTCCCTGCTCTCTCTCTCGAAGAAATAAATAAAATCTTAGAAAGAAAGAAATTTCCAGAGAACCTTTTATGTCTTTCAGAGTAAGGAAAGGAAATGAAACAGTTTTAATCAGAGAGGAGGTAATATTTACAACAATGTTTTATTGTTTTGTTTTCAAGCAAAACTACTGTTTACTAGGCTAGGGCACACACTGAAATATTATTCAGCCTTAAAGAAGAAGGAAATCCTGACACAGGAAACAACATGAACGAACCGGAAAAACATCAAAGCAAGTGAAAAAAGCCAGTCACGGAAAGACAAATACTATATATGATTCTACTCACGTGAGGCACCAGGAGTAGTCAGACTCATAGAGACAGAAAGTGGAAGGGTGGTTGCCAGGGGCTGTGGGCAGGGGGAAAGGGGAGTTGTTTAAGGGGTATAGAGTTCTGGTTTGGCAAGATGATGGGATTTCTGAAGATGGATGGTGGGGATGGCTACATAACAATGTAAACGTACTGAATGTCACAGAAGTATGCACTTAAGAATGATTAAAATGGTAAATTTTATGTGATGTATATTTCAGCATGTTGTTAGGAGGCTTAGAGTATATTCCTCTTTCCCTACAAGCCTCTCCCTACATATGAATGTTGATTAGAATGGCAAGAAACTGCTCATGAGCCTCTGCTATCCAGCTGCTTAATATTCAACCACAAAATAATCAGGGGTGCAGACAGCATCAAATGAGGTGAGTTGGAGAACAAACCCATCTTTGTCCAGAAGCTCAGTTCAGCCCTACAGGAAACACTCATTCCACTTCTATGAAAGACAATCTACCACTTCCAGAAAGACAGTCTCTCAATCTGGCTACTGCTACAGAGCTCAGGCTTTAATGCCGCAGGACTCATTCTTCACTTTCATTGCCTGCTCCGCAGATACCCAAAGAATAACATTTACTCCTTTTTTTTTTTTTAAACCATCTGGTCTCCCCGATTTTAAAGAAGAAGGGAAGAGAAGATTGCATCAAATCTTATAGACTCAATATCATCTTTATGTTTTATTTCATTGGAAAGAACGAGTTCATGACACATACTTACTCAAAACAGGAACTTCCTAAATATACGCAGAGGTCAAGTACACATTGGTTACATCTTCTAGACAGAGAACGAAATGCTTAGAAAAAAGACCCTGAGGTGCCTCAAGATTGGAGATCCTCAAAGAGAGATCAAATTAATCTCAGGGCACTCTAGTTACCAGTTACTATGCCATATTTGACAAGAAGGGGTGAACACAAATTCTGTGCCTTCCATGAAAATGTCCTACATGTCAACCATTGGAACTCTCTCACTGCTTCTGTGTTCCTACTGCAGATGCTTTGAATCTCCTGAACAGCACTCACTACCCTCTCTGCTTTGGATTTGCGACTACTTTATGTATATGTCTGTTTCACGGACTAGAATGTAAGTGGGTGTGGGGCAAGAGCGGTGTCTTGGTAACCTCTGTATCCTTTGGTGGGTCTTGCACATTGGAGGCACTAAATATTCATAATTTACTTTAGTCAACAATAAATTCATTCAACAAAAATAGATCTATGGAGAAAGTACTGTGTGCAATGCGTTTTCTAGATGCTAGGGATAGACCAACGGAACGAATAAAGCTTCCCCACCTCTCATGATGGCATCTAGCAAGACGAGTGACTTCGTATTAGTTAGGATTTCTCTCTAAGAGCACAGACTTAAACTGCTACGGGATCCTGGGCAAGTTACTTAACCTCTCTATACCCCTGTCTCCTGGTCTGACATGGAAATGATACTATGTACCTTATAGATTTTCTAGGAGGATTAAATGGAAAAATGTATATAAGGTGCTTAGCCATTATCGCTGTTATTGAATTTTACTGAATAAAAAAATCAATCATCATAATGCCTCTTTATGAGTCTAGTTACAAAGAATGACTGTTTCGGTTATAGCAGCTTTTTAAAACAGCAGGTTAACTGGCCCATTCCTTTGCTAGGGGAATGGAGAGCATGAAGTCACACGGCAGAGACATGCTTGGAGCAAAGCGATAATTCTGAAAAATGAGCAACGAAGAAAAGCAACAGCAATCACCATATAGTCATTGCCTGGGAGGAAAAGCAGACAGAACAAAGAAAATTGGAGAAACAACTAAGGCCAGAGCCGACAACCCACAGAGCTTTCAGGTCAATAAAGCTTTGGTTAAGGTGGCGCCCTACAGTGAGTGGCCAGAAGACTGTTCCAGAAGCCCCTCAAATACAGGCCCATGCCAACTGCTTCTGGCTGCATCCAAACTGTTATCTACTGTTAACGATGGAAAAACAACAAGGCGTGTGTCTGGGAAAAATGGCCTGTTGTCAGAGAACAGAAAGCCTTTTATTGAGAATTTTGATACTCAGGAGCAAACACACCACCACAGAAAATCACTCCGAGCCATCTTTTACAAAGCCTGGCATCCATTCAATAATGGATGAAGAAATCCTAAATCGTTAGGCCAAACAGATACTCCTCCCAAGGCAGTTAAGAAACATGGGCCAAATGAGACCATACACTCATGTGGTACAGATATCTAAAGCCACTAGCAAAAATTACTGACAGACACTTAGATGTAAAAAATGGGATTCCCAGTCTCCTACCTCGAAGCAGCCAGGGCTTTGGCCAAAAGCTGCTCTTAAAGGCTTCTTTCACTATCAGGAAGGATGGGACAACTGGAATTCTGTTCAGACCCTATAGACCCTATACTACCTATCCTATAGGTAGTACATCAATTTCAACAGACCCTTGCGGAATGCCGACCACTACACAGCCCACAAGCCCAGACTGCTTTCCTACGTTATTTTTCTTTTTATGTTTTCAAGAAGATGCTGTGTTTTCAGCTATAAAGTGGGAGATTTAAACATCATGTTGATGGAAGTCAACGAAACCACCAAATTCCAGTTCTCCCAGATCTGCAAGGTTATCTAAAGCCTTACAACTAAACATTCTACAGCCTTTAAAAGAGATGTTTCACTAGGTCTGTAATGACATGGAAAATTTTAGATAATGCTAAGTGGAAAAGATGCACAAGGATAGTGTGTGTAAAAAAATTATGTGTGTGGTATGATCTCAACCAGTTAAAAATGTATGGCAGAAGGGCTGGAAGTAAATAAAAAAAAAAAAAAGTCAACAGGGTTCACCCCAGGGTGATTAAATTACAGTGTAGTGCTTTTTACTTTCTTTTATATTTTTCTACTTCCCAGTGTTTCTACAAACCAGTTACTACTTTTGTAATGAGAAAAAAAAATAAAATTTTAAGAAAATAAGGTACACTAACGTTAACTAGAAAGGATGGTCTACCTCTCCACATTACTGATTTCTTTCCATAAGGCCTGATTTGATATGCGACACCTCCTAACAAGAAATCACATGCAGCTTTTATTAGTGGGTCATTATACTTCCTCTTCCAAGTCATTAGTAAGGATGTTAAGAATATCAGACGTAAAATGAGTCAGCCGATGATTAACTCGAAGTAAAGGGTGGTGATAAATGGCAGGCAATAATTGGAAATGATTTTATATCATCTACTTAGTCAAATAAAGTATCATGGTATTGTATCACGTTTTCAAAGTTAAAAAAGGTATATTTCCTGCTCTTCTAATTAAACCCATGAATTCCTATTCACATGTATGAAAGAACTGAAAAAAAAAAGGGGGAGTGTACTTTGTAACTTTTTCATGTATGATCAAAGACAACACTTCTAGATTCCTCATTTCCCAGCATTTTAAGAAGTACTGATTGAAAGGGTAGAATTTATTTGCATGGGGTCCATGGCTTTATTGTTCTGTTTTCTAGTGATTCTCTAGTCCTTCACAAAGAAAAACTCTTTTTATTTATTTTAATTTTTTTAAAAAACCCTTGCTAAACACAAACCGAAGTAATGATTACAGTTTCTCAAAAGGGAGATAAAAATAAATGTGATGAGGGGTGCCTGGGTGGCTCAGTGGGTTAAAGCCTCTGCCTTCGGCTCAGGTCATGATCCCAGGGTCCTGGGATTGAGCCCCGCATCGGGCTCTCTGTTCGGCAGGGAGCCTGCTTCCCTTCCTCTCTCTCTCTGCCTGTCTCTCTGCCTGCTTGTGATCTCCATCAAATAAATAAATAAAATCTTTAAAAAAAAAAAAAAACAAATGTGATGAAAACCAGGCCCCCCCAATTTTGAGGTTTCATTTTTTTCCTCCTGCTTTTAAAACTACTTAAGTGTATCATAATCTTAAAATCACATAGATTTCAGTTATTTTCCTTTCTCAGCTATTCGACAACCATTTCCACTTAATGTGAACATACTTTGATTTTGCTGCTTTTCAAAAATCACGCTTTTTTTTTTTTTTTTTAAAGGGGAACTGAGTTGAGGCGTGGATGGATTGACTCAATGCACTTTTAAGAGGAATCTTTTGGTGGAATGATTTCCGGTTTGCTGGAGAAAAAGTTCAGTTCAGCCTTGTGCTGGGTGATCAGGCGTATTCATTCACTCATTCACTCATTCAAAGTTACAAGTCTCTTCAGTAGCAAATCTCAGGTACAGAAGGAGTTCTCTTAAGGGTCGAAATTCTCTCTATGGTGCATGATGAGTTTTAGGCAAATCAGATCTTCACTAAATGAAGGAATGCTACGTCTTTCACTCATTTTCCTGTCCTAAAATATTTCCCCATTCTCTTCTCCTTTCTCTGTAACACACACAAAATAGAGGGGAAGAAAACCCTCATTTGGAAAACAAAACAAAACATGAAATCACCCATTTTAATCATGGGCTTTCTTAAATGGCACTTTTTATAGTTCTCTGTTATTTTTTTTAAAGGTACGTTTTGTTTGTTTTACAGAGGTAGGGGGCAGAGAATGTGCACAGTAAAATCTCCCTACTGATGCATTTTCTGGCCTTGAGAAATCCCTTGTCCTTTTCTATTACAATGGAGAATGTTCTTTTCAGTGCTTTCCACTTCTGAGGTCCTGAGAGCAGCAGATCCTCTCTGTGCCTTCCACAAAGTCCCGCTACAGGCTCAGTGCAGGGAAAACAACACAGATTCACAGAAGATGGTGAAAAAGGAGGACAAAGAGCAAGCTTGGAACTTCTGGAGCTTCTAACCTATTCACTAACTCCTGAGTTACTATACTTAATTTATTTCAGAGAGATGTTATCTATCTATCCAATTCTATGAGGACTTTCAGGAAAAGATTTCCACATCCTTTTTGCCATAAACAAGGAAGACTTTATCAGGCCTCAGTATTGGCCACTTTTCCCTCATTCCTAACCTGACCACCATGCCTCAGGTTATAGAGGGCTCCCCTTTTTCAGCTACCGGGGAACCAGAGAATAAGCAACCCTCAAACCCCAAGTAATTCTTCACTTCCTCCCAAACTCCATTTTGGAGGAACATTATTTTTGTTTCTTTTTCTCCCAAACTCCATTTAGCCTTCTCTCTTTGCAACGATGACCATTGTTTGTCCACAGCTCCCGATTTCTAGTTTCTTGACCATTTCCATTCACTCGAGTGACAGCCTTCAGTCACTGCTTCTCTGGATACCCCAGTCTCTTTCTAGTCATTGAGTTTCATAATGAGATGATCAACCCACATTAGAATCTTTATTTCATATAGACTTTCTAGACTCAAGTCAGGGATGGGCTACATGCAAGCATACTGCTCTATGGCCCCATAAAACCATTTCTTAGCACTTGGAAACAGCAATCCCTCTCCGGACACGGCTGTATCTCTTCTGGCCTCACTAATTTTTTCCAGGCTTCTTTTCATGTCTTATTTGGACACTTTTCTGCTCTCCTACCTAGTGACCTAGTGACTGAAGGCTCTAGTTGGGAAAACTTGGAGTTGTTTGAACTTGGGCAGTGCACATAAAAATTACACCAAAATGTTATAAATCCTATCCCCTTCCTGGAAAGCGAAACAAGGTCGCCCATCATTACATCCCGCTCACCTCTATACTGCAAAGAGACAGTATGACGTGCCTTGCCTGGGCACATTACTTACATGTATGGGCACAGAGTTACCAGCTTTGTAACATTTCAGCCTCTTGCAAATCAAAAAACAACAATAGCTGTATTCCCATCACCAGGAAAAAGAATAGGATTCTGAATTATGAGCAAGCCGACTTTCTCAGTTTCTAACAATGCGTGAACGTGGAGGGGGGCACTAGGGTTTGAAGCAAAAGAGCTCTATCTGAAATGAGGCACATGGGACACATAACATGGGCAGCTCTCTCGGTGCAGCTACCAGGCAAGGCTAGTACCGTACCGGTGGGGGGGGGGGGGGCGGCAAGTCGGGACTACTCCAGGATTGAACGTCTTGATACTTTACATCATTACTTCTCTTATCCACTTTCTTTTTTTTTTATTATTTTTTTTTAAGATTTTATTTATTTATTAGAGAGAGAGCGAGCACAGGCAGACAGAGAGGCAGGCAGAGGCAGAGGGAGAAGCAGGCTCCCTGCCGAGCAAGGAGCCCGATGTGGGACTCGATCCCAGGACGCTGGGATCATGACCTGAGCCGAAGGCAGCCGCTTAACCAACTGAGCCACCCAGGCGTCCCTCTTATCCACTTTCTTAATAGTCTAGAAAAGGTACTCAAGAACTCTTGGCAAAACTGCTTCTGGTACAGAGAGAAAATGAAAAACCCAACTAAGAAATCAAAATAAAAAGAACAGACTGAACAGATGCTACCAAAACAAATGGAGCAAAACATATTAAAATCGCTGGTGGGTGAAAATGCTTAGCAAGTGAAAGAAGAAAAAAGAAAATGAGGCAGTAAATTCATCTTTACCACTTCTAACTTCCTCATCTTAAATGGGCAAAACAGAAATACGGCTTCTAAGTGACAGAGACCCCAAATATCTGCCTTTAGTTGTCCAAACATTGCCTCCTCTATTCCTAAAAGTTCAAGTGTAAGTTTAATCGAGGTGAGACTCCTGAGTCAGGGGCCATCCATGAAATGGCTTGACGATGGCCTTTTGATGAAGAAGCAGCTTTTAAGGCAATTCCTGCTCACTCTTAATTTGTCAATTGTTCATTTTATAGCCCAGGTTGAGAGAAAGAAAGAGAAAGTTCCATCAGAGGTGTAAATAGGGGTTACTGTGCCTCTGCTTGCATTTGCTTCAAGAGCGTTTATGGGCACACATCTATGTGGGACCTGGCCGCCACCATTAAAAGCCTGTGTTGAGAATAGGCCATCATCTCATCCTTTCTAAATGGCCTCTGATGCCATAGAAAAGTACAAAACAGGTTGCTGACTAACAAGCTTCGTGATCTAAATTCTTTAAATGTAAGAAAAAGCGCATCATCATGCAAAGTGAGCTGGGCAGTTTATTTGAAAGTTGCCAGTTTGGGAAAGCCTGGGTGGCTCAGTCGGTCAAGCACCCAACTCTTGGTGTTGGCTCAGGTCGTGATTTCGGAGCTGTGGGATGAACCCCACATCGGGCTCTGCGCTCAGCATGGGCTCTGCCTGAGGTACTTTGCCCTCCCTCTCCCTTCCACTCTGCTCCTACACCGACTCGAGGGTGAGTGCATGCATGCTCTCTCTCAAATAAATAAATAAATAAATAGACACAATCATAACAAAAATAAAGTTGCCAGTTTTTATAGAGCACTCAATTTAAACCATCCCACTGAAATGCGGTTGTCCAGACTATCATTTTGCAGGTAGTGATAATATCAGCAAGAAAAAGACCAGTTAGGTATATATGCCTGATCTTTTTAATGGCCACACAGAGATTTGTAAAACCCTGACTTTCAGGAATGCAAAGCATCCACAAACTTCAAGATTATAAATATTATGGAATAGTTATTAATGTAAGTAAAGAAGAAAAGAGAGACAACGAAATACTTGTAGATACTTTAGTCCACGCCACTGAAAAATATCACCTGAATCAAATGAATGATTCGGTGAATGTGCAAATGAAAGGACTTTCACTTCCTATCCCCAAAGAATCCCAGAGCAGAAGGTGAGGACAGAAAAAGTCAATCATAAAACTGGCTTTCCCTACTATGGAGGATAAATGAGGTGCTATCATTTTGAATTAATGATAGCACAAAAAAGAAATTCATCTTTTCTCAGAAGAACTATTTTGAATCCACTCTCCATAATACTTTTTGGGGGTGGTGAAGAGAGGCAGTCCTAGTCACCATGAAACCCGGAAAGCAAGCAACCACCTGGGCTCCCTGCTCCTCTTTTCTTCAGGGACTCAGGAACAAGGGGCCTAGTCCTTCCCTCAAGCCATCTGCGATCTCTTGGGACTGTGTAACTGACATGCTAGTTCATGGGGCTTCTCAGACAACCTTTTCCTCAACTCATTATTCTACGTTGAGAAGAATGGTATCTTTTTCTCTTTGTGATAGGCAACATGAACATACATTAAACACCAATTCTAACAGCAATGCGCTACCACTTCACACCCATTAGGGTGACTATTATAAAACACACAAACAGAAAATGACAAGTGCTGGTAAGGATGTGGAGAAACTGGAACCCCCAGGCATTACCAGTAGGAATGCAAAATGGCGCAGCTGCTGTGGAGAACAGTATGGCAGTTTCACAAAAATTAAAAATAGAATTACATATGATCCAGTAACTCTACTTCTGGGAATATACCCAAAAGAATTGAGAGCCAGGACTCACATAGGCATCAGTAGGCCAGTGCTCATTTTAGCATTATTCACAGTAGCCAAAATGCAGAAACACCCTCAATGTCTATCAGTGGAAGAATGGATAAACAAATTGTGATATAGCCATACAGTGGAATATTATTCAGCCTTAAAAAGGAAGGAAATTCCGACACCTGCTACAATCTAGATGAACCTCGAAGACATTATGCTAGGTAAAATAAGGTAGGCACAAAAGGTTAAATATTTTATGACTCCACTTATAAGAGGTACCCAGCAGAGTCAAATTCACAAAGATAGAAAGCTGAAAGGTGGTTGCCAGGAGGAGGGGAGAATGAGAAGTTAGTGTTTTAATGGGTACAGAGTTTCATTGTGAGAAGACGAAAAAGTTCTGGGTTCTGGAGATGGATGGTAATGATGGTTACACATTAATATGAACATATTTAATGCCATTGATTATACACTTAATAATGGATAAATGGTATTATGTATATTTTACTGTAATAAAAACATTCTACATTTCTTTCTTAAAAAGATTTTATTTATTTATTTGACACACAGAGAGAGAACACAAGCAGGGGGAGTGGCAGGCAGAGGGAGAGGGAGAAGCAGACTCCCCACTGAGCAAAGAGCCTCATGTGGGGCCCGATCCCAGGACCTTGAGATCATAACCTGAGCTGAAGGCAGATGCTTAACCGACTGAGCCACCCAAGCACCCCCAAACATTCTCCATTTCTATAGGCATACAAAGAAAGCTTTTATGGGGATTTCCACTGGGAAGTAAAGCTGAGTGCATGAGACTGAGAAAGTCTTACTTTTGTTCTGTTGGAATTTTTTTACCATGTACTTAGGTTATTTTCATTACAAACAAAACCAGCCAGAATTAGGTCAGCCTTTAACCTGGAAATTCCTCTCTTAAAAATTGAGCCCGAAAAAATAATCAGGACAGGTACAATGATGCATATACAAGAACGCCATTTTTAATATTAAAAATGTGGAGGCAACCTAAATAGTTATTACAGGAGGATCGGTTCAATAAATGGTGGTATGCCTATACAAGGGATGACCGTGCACTTGTCTGAAAGAAAAGGGGGGCCCATTATATGTTAAGTTCTAAAATCAGATAACATTTAATATGACCTCATGGGTATACTGCACAGACACTAACTACTGTTGTGATAAAAGTCTGGAAGGAGGGGCGCCTGAGTGACCTAGTGTGTTAAAGCCACTGCTTTCGGCTCAGGTCATGATCCAGGAGTCCTGGGATCGAGCCCCGCATCGGGCTCTCTGCTCGGCAGGGAGCCTGCTTCCTCCTCTCTCTCTCTCTACCTGCTTCTCTGCCTACTTGTGATCTCGGTCTGTCAAATAAATAAATAAAATCTTTAAAAAAAAATGTCTGGAAGGATACATATTAAATGGTTGTTCCTGGATAAGAGGATTAGAGGCAATTTATTCATATTCTTTAACTTTGAGTTTTTATTATTATAATAGTTATTGCAAAGAACTCCTGTAATCAGAGAAGTAATAGGGCTATTTCCATTTTGAGAAGAAAATAAGCAAAGGATGGGGGGGGCATTCAATAATGCAAATTAGTAGTTTGGAAGTCACAAAACTTTTAAGGGTCCCAGGGGCCCCCTTGCCTGTGCCATCTCCAGGCCCTAGCCTGAGGGAGCCAGAGAGGCTCCTGAGGGAGCCCAGTGCCATTGCCGGGCCTTTTCTGTAGGTCACGTTTTATAACCAACATACTTTCACTCCTTTCTCAGACACTCACCAGCTGAATTTTGCACATAAATATCTAATTGTCATGTCTACTTTTCAGAACTCAGAACAATGATATCTGGCAATAATAATAATAATTAGCAGCAAATTTAAGATAGCTTTCAACAAGAAAATTCTCTCAATCCATTGCAGATGAGTATATTTTTTATTTTAGCCAGCTGCTGTCTGCACTCACATCCTTCTAGACAAGCTACAGACGCCA
This sequence comes from Taxidea taxus jeffersonii, assembly GCA_003697995.1. NCBI lineage: Eukaryota > Metazoa > Chordata > Mammalia > Carnivora > Mustelidae > Taxidea > Taxidea taxus. The sequence continues at coordinate 112,865 of RCUC01119113.1, forward strand.
TTAAAAAACTTTTCAAGAAGTTCTCCTACTCTTAAAGTAATGTGTTAAAACAATGTGTTTCCTTTTGTCATGTTACCTTCCTTTTCATGTAATTCTGAAGACATTACAAGTTAAAGCCAATAGAAAAAGGCACAAACAGACATATTTTATAGATATCATCCACTCTCCCCCTTGCAATTTTTTTTAACAAGAGACAGGAATATGGAAGACATATGACGCATTACAAGCCTTACTTATCCTGTGCTTTATTTAGGGAATTTTATTTTCTGTTTGGAAAATGACAGACTTCTGCTTTTAGGTAGATAAATATGAACAAGTCCCAGACAGAAACCACTTATCAGTAGCAAACTTTTAGAAAAGTCAAATAATTGAGTGTCTTTATTCGACTGGATATATAAGCAAATGAATATAAACACTCAGTCCTACACAGTTAGCCAAATATCTTTACCTCTATAAATTAAAAAACAACAACAACAAGAACCCAAAACAGCTCAGCAGCACCCAGAAGTCACTACTCACAGCTTCTCCACTCACCAGGAAAACTCCCAATGTCCATGCCTCCCAAGAATGAAATGCCCCACAGCTGGCTCACTCTGCGAGGACACGCTCTTCTCTCCTAAGTTAACCTGAAGAGCAAGCTGGATTTGTTTACTGCACAAACATCTGTAATTGCTAAAGCTCTCGGTGGCATGGTGTAACAGTTACTGCTTGTGCAAACTGCCCATCTAAATGACTCTCTGCAGTGTGAGCACATGAAAACCCAAGACACAGAGAAATTGAAAACATCTGTAAAAATCAATGGCCGGATTGACCAAAGGGGTGTGGGGGGTGGGGGTTAAAACAGCTACAGAGTTCCAGTGCAACATATGACTTGAGAAAAGACTCCTCCGCACTGCAGGCTCTTCCTTACAATACCCACAGCTCCCCCCACTCCACCCCCAGGGGGATCCTGGCCGGCACACACTTCTTGGAACTCACTAGGGCAAACCCATTACAAGTCTTGTTAGAAAACCCGCGCAGACAAGATGCAAGATTAAGGGGACTTACTACATCTCTAAAAGCAAAGAAAGAAATACCTCTTCTCCCATCATGCAGTCAGCCTCCTTTCTTCAGTTTGAAAAGGTCCCAGAAGTACCCTGGGACCCTCCCACTTCCTTCCAACAGCCAAAGGCACAGAGCCTGAAGGACCCAGCCTAACCCTGAGTCATACTTGGGACCAAATGAGCAATAGGGAGAACAAAGCTCGCATTTGTTTACGGTTCAGGAAGCCAGGGCCAATTCATGGCTTGGGTGGCTTTGCGAGAAGTCCTCCTCCCTGCAGGAATGTAGCTGTCTCTCAGGGACCCACAGGTGTGACCATTCAGACAAGGAACACACTGAAGGAGTGTTTATTTGGCAGGACCCAGCAGCCACTTCTGTTTAAAAACACCAGAGAGAAAATAAAAAGTCCACTATCCCTCAGCAGATAATCTGATGGGGAGTGACAGAGAGCTAGAATATGGACATTTCTCTGTGAAATGTCCATGGTAAAAATACCTGTATTTTAAAGATGTGAAATCAGGGGCGCCTTTCCAGAAAGATGTGAAATCAGTGGTAATACACAGAAATTACTCATTAAAAAAAGAAGAAGAAGGAGGAGGGGGTAAAAAAAACCTAAGAAGGGAAAAACAGCCGTGGCTTTATAGAAACATTTGCCCTAGAAAAACTCCAGCAAAACTGTTGCCAGCCATGTCAGTGGTAGTATCCTCACAGACTGGAATAAAATGTTTAAATAGTAATCTTGTTTTGGCCCCAAATGAGATACCATTTTAATCACCACTTCAATGGATTTAGAGCCCAGTGGTTAAGAGATCAAAACTCTAGAGCCAGTGTGTCTGAGATCAAAATCCCAGCTGGACCACTTCCCAGGGGTGTGATTTTGAGCAACCCATTTAACCTCCATTCACCTCAGTTTCCTTATCTATAAAATGGGGATAAAAGCACCAAACTATAGGGTTGTCTGCAAGATTAAATAGGTAGTAGGTCGAGCGCTTACTAAAGTAGCCGGTACAAAGTAAGCACCCCAGTAGCCACTATCACAAATTCAGGGCAACATCACAAGGCAGGATGCCAAGTCAAGAGTATCCTTACCTTATCACACCTCTCATGTGCTCAGACTCTGAGGGCCCTTTCACTTCCCTAACTACGAGGAATTTTTGAATTTTTTAATTGAACTAATTTAAAACCCATTTCTTCAATATTTAGTAACTGCCTGTGGTGTAGGGGGTTTTGAATGAGATGCTGTCTCAGTGCTTAAGAAATATGCACTCTGCTTGGGTAAGTAAGACATAGGCTTGTTTATATATCATACAAGGAAACGTGGGACATGTCAGCAGGATGCGAATGGCAAGGTGGTGTGGGCCGGAGGGAATTAACATCTGGAATTTAGGGGGCACAGAAAAATCACCTTATCAAAACTTAATGAGTATGGAGAGGACAAACAAATTTCCTGCACAGAATTCTCACTCATCTATGGCGATACTCGTCCCTCAAGGAGGGGAGCGGAACCCCCCACTCAAGTGTAAGGTACACATTGTGACTTCTTCCTAAAGAGTTGAATCTAGGGGTGCCTGGGTGGCTCAGCCGGTGAAGCGTCTGCCTTCGGCTCAGGTCGCGATCCCGGGGTCCTGGGATCCGGCCCCACGTCAGGCCCCCTGCTCAGCGGGGAGCCTGCTTCTCCCTCTCCTCCCTGCTCATGCTCTCTGTCGCTATCTCTGTCTCTCTCTCAAATAAATAAATAAAATCTATTTTTAAAAAAAAGTTGAATCTAGAGAAGGGAAAAAACCAGAACAACTTACAGTGAAGAAACCTGATAAACATGATCTCAGTCAGGTGACCGAAGTCAACAACAACAGTGAGAAGTCACGGTGACAGGATGCGCCCCTGATACGATGTGATGAGAAGGGCACGTCCCCACTGTGGTCTTCCTCCCTAAATCCACCACTTTGGTCTAAGCATGAGACAAATGTCAGACAAATGCTAATTTAAGGGCATTCTGAAGATTTTCTCAAAATGGCCAAGGTTATCAAAAACATGGCAAATCTGAGAAAAGGTCATAGCCAAGAGGGGCCCAAGGAGATGTCCTGTAATGGGGTGTCCTAGATGGGATCCTGGAACAGAGAAGGGACATGAAGAAAAACCTAAGGAAATCCGACTAAAGAATGGAATTGAGTTAATAATGATGTCTCAGTATTGGTTTATTAATTGTGACAAATATACCATATTAATGGGAGACGGTAAGAACAGAATTCTCTGAAAATTCTGTGGGAATTCTCTGTATTATCTTAACAACTATCCTACAAAACTATAACTATTCTGAAATTAAAAGGTTTTTTAAAAGATTTTACTTGTTTATTTATTTATTTAAGAGAGAGAGCACAAGCAGGGGGAGCAGCAGGCAGAGGGGAAAGCAGGCTCCCCACTGAGCAGGGAGTCCAATGCAGGGCTCGATCCCAGGACCCCGGGATCATGACCTGAGCCAAAGATAGACGCTTAACCGACTGAGCCCCCCAGGCGTCCCTAAAATTAAAGTTTATTAAAAGGCAAATTAGGGAGATAAGCTGGCTGCACATACATGCTACATAAATAAATGTGTATGTGTGAGTTAGAGATGCATGATAACATTCATGAATATATCTACAGAAATGAATTTAACAATGCCTTCCCAACTTCACTTATTTATTATCTCTATATCCTTAGCCTATCTCTCAACAAAGACAGCTGAATGCCGAGTTCTAGCCTTTTGCTTCCCATAATCACAAAAGAGTTTTCTTTGAAAGGAAACTTGGCTCTTCTATCAGTTCCGCTGCCAACCCAGGCTACAGCCGCCCAGCTCAAAGAGTGTACATGAGGTGGGCCCATCTGCCCCTTTCCAAGAGCTACTAGAAGTTCCTGGGGCCTGGCCAATTAGTCATCAACCACGGAGCCCCGGGCCTGGCAACTCTCCCAGCTACTTCCTCCCCATCTCCAGTTCACGTTGCTCGGCACTTCCCCAGTTATCTCTGAAGTGCCAATCTGATCATGCCACTCCCCAGCGGAACTCCTCCGCTGACTGGCCAGGTCACCCAAAAGAAGTACAGCTTGTGTAAAGTGGCTGGCGGAGCCCTGGGGGAAGGGGGCCCACCTCCCCTCCAGCCCCTTCCTTCCTCCTCCGCCGCGGGGACCACATCCCCTGTACTCCAGCCAAATACAGCCCTTCTGCATAAGCACGTTCTCTCTTTGTGCACACGCTGCCAGGACCACGAAAGCCCATTTATCTTATAATACTTTGCTCAAATCTCACTTGGCTTGAGAAGAGCTCCCTGATACCCCATCTCTTCATTCAGGACCTCCAGGAGAGGTAGTAGCTCCTTCCCCTATTCTCTTTGATGCTTTGGACGTACCTCTGCTAGTCCCTTTCCCCTGCATCACAGTGACTTTTATACCTGCCCACTTTTTTCCCACGCATACATACTGCAAAGCACTAAATGAGGGGCCTGTAAGTGACAGCTGATTCAAGGCGTGATGCAGGGGAGGAGGTGTTAACTCCATTGCAGTGAACTACACCAGACCCACCTCATCCCAAATAAATACACTGCCAGGTAAAAAAAAAATGTATGTATCATGCTCATACAGAATCCAGACATGCCACCTAGCCAACTCCTTTACAAATGGATTGAGCTCATTTATTATCTAGAAATTTCCAGAGCTGCTGCTGCAGATCCATAAAAAGCATTCAATAAAGCCTCAGTAAGTGAATGAATGAGCCAATTAATAAACAAATGAGAGAGTGAACCTGTAGCCAGACCACAAGCAGACCCCAAACATAATGAGTCTTCCTTTATAATTTCAGTTGGATTAGGACAAAATATTATATTTGTGTATCCAGTCCACAAATATTTATTGAGGGCCCACTATAATTTAACAAGGGTTTTCAAGGAGTTATAAATAGGAATATGATGGCAAGGTCCAAAATCATGGCACTTACTTTCTAATGGCTGATATTTAAGACTTGGTGATGTCAAACAAACAGCTATCCAGACATAGCAAAATTCAATTCTCCTCCTGTGTGTTTGAATTTTTCTATAAGAAAAAGTTAAAGAAACAATCCTGGAAACTGCACTGCTATTTACAGGCACTCCTTCTGTTCTAATAACCAGAAGGGCAGCAATAATAAGCATGAAAATTCATCAAGTGATGATTATATGCCAAGCACTTTTCTACCCCTTTTTTGTGTGTGTGTTACTCATTCCTCGTGACAACCATATGGAGCACGTCTTATTGGTATTCTAATTTTGCAGATGAGGAATCTAAAGCACTGAGTGCTTAAGTAGTCTGTCCCAGGAAGAGTCAGAGGTGGGATGTGAACCCAGGCAACTGGCCTGCATGCTTTATAACCACTACACTCTTAAAAACGCAAATTTAAGGCCTTCCGGGAATGCGATCCTTGGTGACATTCTGGCTGCAATTAAACATTTCTTAGAAAATACTACTACACTCAGTGTTTTAGAAAGTCTGTGTCAAGCATATGTAGAACAGTAAACAATATCTAACATGTCAAAGAGTAGTCCTGTAATACTGTGTCTTGTTCCCTTTTCTTACCAACACCCCGGTCCTTACTTCTCCTAGATAAGGAAACTTAACAGAGGCACTTTGGGGAAAGAGAACACAGAAAACAAAGCCTGAAAACCCCAGACCATTCACCTAGGCAACCAGTGGGCATCTTAACACCATCTACTCATTAAAACCCATGGATTTTCCAACTGCTCAAGAGATGTCACATAATTTTATTATTCAACCAAAAGGAGGGTCATCCAATACTATAGGTCTCAGGAAATCACAACAAAGTTTTGACCAAGTTGTGTTTCATTAGTCAAAGAAGATACTTTTAGCTCCTGAAGATCCCCAGAGCTTATTTCTAGTCTTCAAAGGATTAGAGACATAAATCTCTCATTTTTTATTTTTTATTTTTTAAAGATTTTATTTATTTCAGAGAGAGAGAGAGTGAGAGAGAGCATGAGAGGGGAGAAGGTCAGAGGGGGAAGCAGACTCCCCATAGAGCTGGGAGCCCGATGTGGGACTCGATCCCGGGACTCCGGGATCATGACCTGAGCTGAAGGCAGTTGCTTAACCAACTGAGCCACCCAGGCGCCCCTCTCATTTTTTTAAAAGATTTTATTTATTCATTTGGCAGACAGAGATCACAAGTAGGCAGAGAAGCAGGCAGAGAGAGAGGAGGAAGCAGGCACCCTGCTGAGCAGAGAGCCCGATGCGGGGCTCGATCCCAGGACCCTGGGATCATGACCTGAGCCGAAGGCAGAGGCTTAACCCACTGAGCCACCCAGGCGCCCCTAAATCTCTCATTTTTAATGAACGAAGATCATCACTTTATATGTTAACAATTTTTAATTGTACTTAAGTATACAGCTTGATAAATTTTTACTAAATGGATAAAAAGACTGCTTATGTATGAAAATAGTAAAATTTCTCTTACTGCAATTTGGCTGATTAAAAAAATGATTAGTAGCTCATTTATATACAATTTTAATTATCACTCTCTGTTACAAGTGAAAGCTACAATGTTGATATCATAAAGGCATTAATTTGGGTGAAAAATGAGATCTAAGATGATTAGAGTTGAACAGACTGTCACAAACACAATGCTGGGTTGTGGGATATGGTAGTAAATGAAGAAAGAAAACAGGATCATTGTAACAGGGAGACATCAGAAGTCAAATGGCAATCAACTAAGACAGAAAGACCATGGGAAAGGAGCTTCCTGGAGAATTTCTTTGTGGGGAATCCAGAAAGCAACCAACGTAATGAGCCTGAACATGGAATGAGCTGGCATCAACTACTGGGTATTTACCCCAAAGATATAGGTGTAGTGAAAAGAAGGGCCATCTGTACCCCAATGTTCATAGCAGCAATGGCCACAGTCGCCAAACTGTGGAAAGAGCCAAGATGTCCTTCAAGAGATGAATGGATAAAGAAGATGTGGTCCATATATACAATGGAATATTATGCCTCCATCAGAAAGGATGAATACCCAACTTTTATATCAACATGGATGGAACTGGGGGAGATTATGCTGAGAGAAGTCAAGCAGAGAGAGTCAATTATCATATGGTTTCACTTACTCGTGGAGCATAAGGAATAACACGGAGGGCACTGGGAGAAGGAGAGAAGTGAGTTGGGGGAAATCGGGGCGGGGAGACGAATCATGAGAGACTGTGGACTCTGAGAAACAAACTGAGGGTTTTGGAGGGGAGGGGGGTGGGGGGATGGGTGAGCCTGGTTATGGGTATTAAGGAGGGCACGTATTGCATGGAGCACTGGGTGTGGTGCATAAACGATGAATCTTGGAACACTGAAAAAATAAAATTTTAAAAAAAGAGGAAAAAAAAAAGCCAAGATTATTCTACAAAAGGCATGTCAGGTTAGGTCCCGGAGAGTCCCCTGAGTATCTGTCATTTACCCACCCATGTATAATACCTGCCATTCCCTTCCCTAAGTGTTTGGCCAGAGTGATCATCTGAGTGACTCATGAAAAGGGAAGGAGTTTACAAAAAGACTGGGGCTAGATTGGGGTCACAGGGAAGCAGCCTGATGCGGAAATTCCCTCCTGGGTCCACAGGTGGAGGATAGAACACACCAGCTGTATTCATGAGAATAAGGTCCTGTCTGGATTGCCTTCTTGCTTATAGCCTTCCAACCCAGTTTCTAGGCTGATGACTCCCAAACCTACATCTCTCTCAGTCACCAGATTTATTTATCCAAGAGCCCGCTGGATGCCTCCACTTGATGGTTCCACAAGTACCTAAGAAATCCAGTTATTCTAAGACAACCCATGACCTCTCTCCTCCCCAGATATCTCTCTTCTCCAGTGGTCTCTAACCAGGGAATGATACTACCACCCAGGTGCTTAAGCCAGTTGCCCAAAGCATCATCTTCAAGTCCTTCCCCTCCTTTATCCTCCACATACTATCAAATTTCTTCATTCTACCTTCAAAGCATCTCCCCAAACCATCTAGGACAATACTTCAAAACCGTCAGAGAGAAAAACTATCTCTTCTCTTGATGTTCCCTGCCATGCATAAGGGATCCCAAATGGACACTTTCTGGACACACCTAGACACTCCTGGAACTCTCTGCCCCCTTACTCACTTTCCTCTGGGAGAGTGAAATGACTTCTTCTATATGCAAATTTCAGAAAAATAAACTAGGCATGTTCAGCTCAACTCTTCTCTTTTCTCCTCTTCAAAGTTAGCCTCTGCTCTTCCCCAAGGGTCAGGCCCTTCTATCTCACATGGGTCTGCTTTACTATATTGCTGAGAGTGGGTTAGTGGGTCTATCTAATTCTGGGAATCAGCTGGCAGGTCCATTTGGCTCTCACACTCATCTATATCCTTCAACTTTGCCTTCATCAATAAAAACATTGCTATATAACATAGGTAGAGAAAGGTGCACAAATCTTAAGTGTACAGCTTTGAGGAATTTTCACAAAATGAAATAAGATCTACATAAATAGAGGAAATATACCATGTTCATGGATTAGAAAGGTATCAGTTCTTCTCAAACATATCTATAGAGTCAATGCAACCCCAATCAAAATCCCAAAGGTTTTATTTGTTTGTTGGTTGGTTGGTGGGGGGAGATGACAAGCTGACCCTAAAATTTATATGAAAATACAAGGGGTCAAGAATAGCCCAGGAAATCTTGAAGAAGAGGAACAAAGATTGAGAACTTAAATTGCCAGGTATCGAGACTGACTATAAAGCTACAGTAAATGAGGTAGTATAGAATAAGTGCAAGGACAAATACAGACTAACAGAACAGAGAGTCCAGAAACAGACTAATACATACATAGCCACTTAAATTATGACAAAGGTGATAAAGGCTGTGCAGTGCAGAAAGGATGTTCTTTTCAACAAGCAGTGCTGGATGAAATGGATATCCATACTGAAAAAAAGGAGCAAAAGTATTATTTTGATTCCCCATCCACTGACTCATCTTATTTATTAACTGATTTAGAACCTAGACTGTAGGGGCAGTGGAGAGCTTACTGGGAGAGCCAACATAAGCTTCTGTTAACCTCTCTCCTCAATTTTAGTCATCCTGTCTTCTGTAATCCACTCCTCCCACTGTAAATTGGAATACTTTCTCTAAACCACCTACCTGACTGTATCACTCTCTTGTCAAAAATACCTCCGCACTGATAGCTCTTCACTGCCTTTAAGATCAAGTCCAAACTCCTTAACAAGTTATCAGGCCTTTCCTGATCTAGGCCCAGCTCCTTCTCTATTCTCATCTTTCTCCACATCCTGCTAAAGCCCCGACACATGTTCTGTGCTATTTTAATCTCTCTTCAAGACATGTTGCTCTTCTCACCTTGATAACTGTATGCGCCTTGGCTTAGTGAATGTCTACTGGACACCATGGTTCTCAGCCTAAACATCACTTCCTGTAGGCCTAAAAGCATTACTTCCTACAGGAAGTCTAAACATTACCTCCTGGAGGAAGGAGGTACACACACTCATACAGGAGCACTCATTCTCCAGTGTCCCTCACAACTCATCACTTCCTATCATGCCCAAGGGCTCCTAAAGCTCAGCACTGTATTCTCAAAGTGATCTCACCTTGTGGCATGTCCCACACTGTATTATTTTTTTTTAAAGATTTTATTTATTTATTTGACAGACAGAGATCACAAGTAGGCAGAGAGGCAGGCAGAGAGAGAGGAGGAAGCAGGCTCCCTGCCAAGCAGAGAGCCCGATGCGCGGCTCGATCCCAGGACCCTGAGACCATGACCTGAGCCGAAAGCAGAGGCTTTAACCCACTGAGCCAGCCAGGTGCCCCCACACTGTATTATTATGGCTTGTTTACTTTTCTGCAGCTCCCTGAGGGCAGTGACCCAGTCTCATTTACCACTGTGTCCCCAGTGCTGAACATAAGAGTCAGTACTCAATAAATACTAGTTGAAATGAGTTACATTTATAATTTCAGAGTATTTTCTGTTATATAACATTTTTTAAAAGTCTTATGAGGTGGGACAGGTATACAGAGTATTCCCATTTTACATATGGCTTCATTGAGGTTAAGTGATTTTGTCAGGGTCAGCGAGCTAGGACAATGGTACCATCCCCTTCTAATTTTATGATATTTAACTTGGCTCATCTTTAGACTCACTGTATTTTCTATTATTTTAATATAACACATACTTAACTCTGGGCTTAGTTTAAATGTTATATTTTTTCCCAAGGTTCTTCTTTATTTCTTTAACCTTTTATCAAGGGAAATTTACAATATATATAAAAAGAGAGCACAGGGTGCTGATCCCATATGTAGGCACCATTCAGTTTCAACAATTATCAACTCATGACCAATCTTGTTTCCTTTGTGCCCTACACACTCTTCCATCTTCCAACTTACTGGAAGCAAAATCCCAGATACTAAATAATTTCATCTGTAAGTATTTCAGTTAAACGGTGCATCAAACAAATGACTCACAGTGATAAAAGGACTCATAAATGGGGTACTTCCTTATGGCTCAGTAAACTGAGAGGCAAGACTACTCACTATGTCCCTATTATTGGGGTCGGGGAGAGTTACACAGTATCTGTACTGGTATAATTACCAGCATTTAGTCACTCGGGTTAGGCTGGTATGGACTAGAGCATAGGGAAAACAAGCACAGAATTTTCTAGTGACTGAGAAAAGTGGATCCCAAAACTTCCCAACTTGAATGAAAAATATAATATGCTTGCAGTTGTTAAAAATTACCAGATTCCTTTTTTTTTTTCCCTTCACCCAAGTTATCAAACCAGCCATGTCAGAAGGTTAACTGTCCCAGCCTACATAGAAGACCACCTGGGTGGCACCTAACAAACACTATCACATGAGATCCAATTTGCGCTTCTGCAAAATCAAACCTGTGTTCTCAATTCTCAAAAGAAGCTTCCTTCTGCAAACATAAATCCTAGACACAAAACCATCTCGACAGTGACGAGAACCAGGTTGTGCTCTAGTAAAACATTATCGCACTCATCAGCTCTCCTTCCATAAATCTATGCAACCATATCTGTAGTGCCAACGACAGGGGGTGGAGATAGTTTTGAGTCCTCTTAGATGCTGTAAAAAATTGTCCACAGCCAGTAAAGCAAGCTGGGCAGTTGACGATTTCCCCAGAGGCTTCACAATGAGGAGCGGGTAAAGACTGCTGCCAGCACATGGTTTCCTTCTGCAAACAAATCATGAATCAAGATGCATACACATGCACACGCACATATATATTACTCCAATGACATTAATGTGTCATGTCACTAAGACCAATACAATAAATCTCTGCTTCACAAAAACACAGTGAACCACACAGCTGCTACATTTCCAACTACAAAGGTGTTAGATTCTCCCACCCAGTCCCCTCATTTTATAGAGGTCTGTAATGTCGCAAGTGCTATGTTGGTGCAGTTTTGATAGTACCCGTACATCTAATACTTCCTGAACACCTAACCCACTGTGTGCCGCACACGTTCTAAGCATAGAGCACAGATCAAGGAATAAAATAAATAATAATCATGATAAAAAGGACTATTACGTTAGAAAGGGTTGCAGGCTAAGGAAACCAAGAAATGCAGCACAAGTGAGCAGGACAGGCCAAGAGGGCAGGTTTTAGAATGAGTGCACCAGGGCAGGGCTCATTGAAAAGGCAAAGTCTGAGCAAAATAAGGGGAGAAGAGGCAGGAGAGGCAGGCAGCCAGCAGACAGGCAGGGCAGGGTGTCTACCCTGAGGGAAGCACTGTGATAAAGGGCCCCAGGTGGGAAAGTGCTTGGCATGTTTAGGGGAAAAGTGAGGGACTGGGACAGAGTAAGCAAAGGGAGAAGGTAAGAGGGGAAGGCCCGGTGGTAAAGGAGCCCAGTCACTTTGGCCTGAGGGCCCCGGGCAGGCCTTTCACTCTGGTTCTCGGGGGAGCCTCTGCAGGGACAGAAGCAGAGGAGCACGATGACTGGACTTGGGTTTTCAAAGGATCACCCTGGCTTCACTGTGGAGATGAGACTCTAGGGGGAAGGGGAGAAGTAGGAAGCCCTATTAGGAGGCCAGCAAGTGAAGGCGAGAGAGCGGGGGAGCAGCGAAGGGGAGGTGGGGTAGTGGATGTCAGACGTTCAGAGGCGGTGGAGCTGATGGAGTCACCTGATGGGTGGGGCATGGATTGTGAGAGAAGGAGAAGTCAGGGAAAACCCCAAGGCTTTAGTCCTGCTGTGCAGGAGGGATAGCGGTCCCCGAGATAGGGAAGGCTGCGGGCAGAGTGGTTCTGGTTTGAGGGGTATAAGGAGGAGTTCAGGGTTGGGCGAGCTAGTAAGAATTTAAGATCGTCAGGTGGAGATGTGCAAGTCGGCAGCTGGGCACGCAGCCCTGGGGTTTGGAGAAGTAGGCTAAGATCCAAACTCGGGGGTGTTACATGTGACGCTACCCAATTTACTATTGTGCTTAAAACAAATATTCATAGCAATAGGCAAAAGTCACACACACACACATGCGTGCGCACGCGCACACACACACACACACGATGTCCTATGCAGAGAAGAATATAAGACCAAGAATCATAAAGCAACAAAAGGCATTAACTGCTTGTTGAATGGATGGTCACATTCATTTCAACCAGTTAAGTAAAATGAAGAAGAACTACATCCATTGTTTCTTCCCAAGATGGGGACTTGTTCTTTTGTAAATATTTACAGGAATCTGAAAGCAATCATGTGATGGAGAAATGGGTTCACAAGCTGGGACACCAACTAGATAGCTTTCAGATCTCGAAAGGTATCATAGGCTGCTTACTGAAAGAAACAAAGCTGGCTCAGATAAGCTGCAGCAAAAGGAGAATGCAAATGGAACATTCTTTCATGTCCAAGTCTCTGCCCCTTTCTGCCTTTTCCATCTCTAGGGGTCTTAAGTTTCCCAAAGTTTCCTTTCCAGATTCTAATGCACGATGACACCAGGCAAGGTTGCTGGGGGCTGGGGGAAAGAGGCGGCTGGAAGTTCTACAGCTGTGGAAGGTGATGCAACTTTTAAAAAATTCATCCCACCTGAAAAATGAAAAACATTTAAAAGCCACTGATAAACCTGCATTAGAGATGCTGCCAATGCCCCATCCCCTGAGCCTACTGGCACAAACATCAAAGCAAAAGTTTCAGCACTAAATCAAATTAACAAACATTTCTTAAGCACAGCACGGGTGTAGCTTATTACAATCTGGAAAATTCCACAGTATTTCTCAAGTCCTAAGTGAAGCTATGGTGCTCAGAAGTGTACCACAGTAGATGTCACTGACAGCCACAAGCTCGATGGCTCTGGGTGTGTTGCTGTAGCAACCGCGTACTCAGCAGCAACACACTGTCTGCCTCTCGCAACCCAGAACCAGAGAGGTAGAAGAAAACAGCCAGCTTCCTGATGGTAGAACGCAGGGAGTCACAGCATGGCCCATCTTCATCCTACACACATGCGGGAGACTTCCTTTCAGCGGTCTAGAAATCATTCCCACCTAACTCCTAGAGAAAAAACCCAAACTCCTTTGGCCTAGTGTAGAACCAGTCAACACACCCAGGCACGAAGCACTAAAGAAACGGACAAGGAGAATAGATCAGTCTGTGCTCAAAAGTGTCATGGTCATGTGTTTAGCTGGGTCCAGGCATGAGGGCCTTTTCAGGCGGGCGGGTCGTGTGAAGGGGAATGGAGAAGTGCAGGACCACTTGAAAAGTCATACCGAGACGCATTCCACAGATAGGTCAGTAAGAAGAGTAGACGCAAACTAGAGCATGAGACTTTCCAGAAACACAGAAGGAGAGCCTCAAAGGGGAGAAGGCAAACAGCTAGCCTGTGAGGATGCCGACACCCCAGAAGAGGCACAAGAAGTCTCAGATGCCCTACGAAGGACTTCTGGGTACTCCACACTGTGTTGAAATAAAACAGAAACTGTTGAACCTACCTTCTCCACGGGTAGAAAGTCATTCTCTACTTCAATCGACCTTGGTCTTAGTTTTATTGGTTTGTCTTTGAATATATCTCCAAAGCCCACTCCCTTAACTTTCTTCGGCTGGATTGCTGCAGTTGCGACTGTCCCGTTGGCACCTTCGGATTTGGTACTGCTGGAGTCACCCCCATCACTCTCGGAGCCTGTGGTTTCCCTTAAACCTGTCAAGAGTGGGGACGGGGAGAGAAAGAGCTCAGAAATCAGCCATAGCCCTGAAGCGCCTCACAGCCAGCCAGGAACCACCTCTAAAAGGGTTACTGGGCACAGGGCAACCTGCACTGGGGCTTTCCATTTCATGTGTTGAATACATTGCGTTTGGGTGGCTATGAGTTTTATTCGATCTCCCC